>JAFVLL020017140.1:135389-185096 GCA_021397915.2 Tor tambroides
CTTTAAAAAAAAAAAAAAAAAAAAAAGCTGTAATGGCTGCTTTCTCAAAATTATTGCACTGGGCCAGAAATCTCCACTTCAGCAGCACTTACACCAAATTTTACAGTTTTATTCCTATCTATATTTATATAACATTTATTTCTAAGAACATGGTGATTTATTTATTTTTTTTTCTCTTTTCCCCTGGCTGTTAATTGTATTTCTAATTTATAGTGTGATAAAAGAGATACCTGAAATCCCCTTTGTAAAAACCTTTGATTAATGTCAACAAAATGAAACAAGAATTTTGTACCTGATGTGCATATTTACTTAGATAATGTCTTATTTTCAGATTTAAACAACGTTTAAGAAAATTTGTAATACAAAAAAAAAAAAAAATGCAATGAAATGTCTTACCTTAAGAGATCATTAATTAAATGTACTATTTTATTTAAATTAAACCAATAAATAATATATCATTTATTAAATATAACCATTTGTTTTTGTAGTATTCCAGGAAAACAGCAGTTTTTATTTTAAATAATATTTTAAATTTATTTCATATACCATTTTGCTAGAGAAGTCATCTATTTTTGTGAGGCATTTAATTTCTTATTACTTACCTTTAAATTGAAATATGTAATCCCATGTAAGTCAACTAGCTATAAATATATTCAGATATGGTGATGAGCATTATTCTAACAGGATTATTTCAAGAAGCCAGTCAATTTTTTGAGAAAGTAATTGTATGTGGCTGGTATTTTCTCCTGTAGACCTGCCCATGCAGCTGAATGCAGCTCTGTTTGAGGCTAATGGTCACTGTGGTTTTGTGCTGAAGCCTCCGGTCCTGTGGGAGCGAAGCTGCCCTCTCTATCAGCAGTTTTACCCTCTGGATCGAGACCTAGAGAACATGACCCCCACGCTATACACTCTCACTGTAACTATCCCATATTACCCACATTTGTTTAGTGTTAAAACTACTCTTAGCTAATCCAACAGATATTAATTAATTAATGTGCACACAGATTGTGTCGGGACAGAACGTGTGTCCGGGGAACTCGAACGGCAGTCCCTGTGTGGAAGTGGAGGTGTTCGGAATGCCGACAGACAGCTGCCACTTCCGCACCAAGCCTATACACCGTAACACACTCAATCCCATGTGGAACGAGCATTTCCAGTTTCACGTTCACTTCGAGGACATGGCGTTTCTGCGCATTGCTGTAGTGGAGAACAACAGCTCACAGTTCACCGCTCAGCGGATACTGCCCCTCAAAACCCTCAAACCAGGTAAAGAGCTCCTTATAGGAGCTTTGTGTACTGATTATTGAGCGATAACTGTAGCCTGCTTGATAGATGATCTTCACTATGTACATTTTACATACTGTACACTACCGTTCAAAAGTTTGAAAGATGTATTTTATGCTCATGAAAGCTGCATTTATTTGATCAGAAGCAGTAAAAACAGTAATATTGTGAAATAATATTATAATTTAAAAGAAATGTTTTCTATTTGAATATATTTTAAAATGTTTCTGCATAAATATTAAGTAGCACAACTTTGGTAGTAATCAGAAATGTTTCCTTTGCACCAAATATTATTATGTAAAATATTAGAATGGTTTTTGAAGGATCATGTGACACTGAAGACTGTAGTAAAAATATATTATAATATAAAAGTTATTTTATACTCTAATACTATTTTACAATATTACAACATTTTATTGTATTTTTGAGCACATAAATGCAGTCTTATGGTGAGCAGAAGAGATTTCATTAAACTGATTCAGAATTTTATGTATTTTATATTATACATTTATATTATAAATTATTTATATATTTTATATTATACATTATATTATAAAATACACATTTAATTTTTTTGTTTATCCAACATTTTTTGGATGACCATTTGTTCCTTCAGATTACTCCATTTGATCGTTTACTGTATTGAATTCTGTTTTTTTTTTTCCGTTTCTTAATTTAATTGACGAGTAAAACATTGTCTGATATTTCATTTGGTTTCTGTTAATTATTCCAGGCTACAGACACCTGCAGCTGAGGAACCTGCACAACGAGTCTCTGGAGGTCTCTAGTCTGTTCATCTTCAGCCGCAGGACGGAGGAGAGCCCCACCGGAGGACCACTGCCTGCGTCTGTGGTGAGACCGCATTCACAACCCGCTCATAAACCACACAGCTGTCAGGATCTCAGGCAGATATTTGTTTTACATGTAGTACTAGACAGCAGAAATAAGTGTTTACATTCGTGATTCCTCTATATGTGCCTTACAGTCTCACAGGGGAGTGGACAGCACGTTTGAGAAAACATTGTGCGAATATTTCTGATGTTTTTAAAACTCTGGAATGTGCTGCATTCCTCTCCCTCGGTCCCTGTCATCCCTAGTTTCATTAAAAACAGGAACTCATAGAGACATAGACATGCTACTGTACACAGAAGTGCCACGCCAATTCAAACTTGAAAAATACTGGGGGAAAAAATGAGTAAAAAGTTATTTTCCAGGGGAAAATAAGGGTTTGTATCCATCTGTAAACAGGAAAAAATGGCATTGGAACTATTTTCTCTCAGAAATTGCTGGTAAATTTCACAAAAAATTAAAAAGAAAAAGCAAGTAACACATTGAATTAAATGTGAAGTTTTGAAATATAAAGACTGAAATAGTATTTTCTTGTAAAATGTACTCTAATAATCTAATTTACAGTGTATTTGCACATTAAAAAAAATTAAATACAGGTGAAAAATGTTTTTCACTGTATGAATTACAGTGGCAGTTTAACTCTGTTATACTGGTTGTATCTTTGCAAAAATACAGTAGGTGCATGACACTCCCGACTCTAAACACAATGTGATTGAATCATTTTTATTTAGTTCAACTGTCAGGAGTTGTTTAATCGCTCTGAATCATTATTAATAACCTGCTCTTTTGTTTAATAGCCATATGTGTTGGAATGTGAAAAAATGTGAACTCGGTTGTCGTTTTTCGTCTCAGCTGTTCAGCACGGAGGAAAGACGCGCCGCCCAGCAGCACAAAGTGACAGTGCATGGAGTTCCAGGCCCCGAACCCTTCACCGTAATGTGCGTTGACGAATACACCACGGCCAAACAGCTCCTGGACTCTGTAAGTGTCAACGCAACAGAACCGAGCCAGTCTAGACAGGTTAGCACACACCAGAACACTGTTAAGTGCAATGAACCAAAGAACACGCTGCAACTACTGTAGATGAAGTAGTGTAAGCACTCTGTGTGTGGTGCCATCAAGGATTCGGAGTTCTCTTGGAATTCTTGAGAAGTTATTTTGATGAGTTCTGAAATTATGTTTCGGATTAACCCTGGAAGTTCATCCGCTTGCCAAACCGTCCTCCTCGTGGAGAATGATTGTCATCTGTTCTCTCATTAGGAACAAGCAGTGTTCACCCCAGTGTTTACTGGTCTGCTTCACATTTTCATCATTCCTCAGCACATAAACACGCGTTTAAATAGTCTCCTTCTTGCCAGTTGTTTCCGACTACCTCTTTCAACTACTTCCTGATGGAGGAGAAAATGCCTCTGTGCAAGGAGAAGAGCGAGTCAAAGAAAGCGCCTCAGCAGCGCCCCCTAGCGAATGACGAGCGGCTCCTGAGAGTTATTCACAGCTGGCAGCCGGAGGAAGGATACTTGGGTAGAATATACCTGAAAACCAAGGAAGAGGTTTGTGCTTGCTTTCATTTAATTAGATTTAATTTTTTAACTTTTGAAAGACGAACAAACTACCATTAAAGAGTTTTGGGTCTTTACAGAAGCCTCTTATGCGCACCAAGGCTGCATTTGTTTGATTATAAAAATACTGTAAAAAAAAAAAAAAAAAAATTCTATTTGAATATATTTTAAAATGCAATTTATTCCTGTGATATGCAAATCTGAATTTTCAGCATCATTACTCCAGTCTTCAGTGTCACATGATCCTTCAGAAATCATTTTAATATGTTGATTTGCTGCTCAAGACACATTTATTATGTTGAAAACAGTTTTTGCATAAACGAACTGACTGTTAATAAGACATAAAGCCTGACAAGATGGAAAGTGAACGAAAAACTGTTGACTGGTTGCCATTTTTTTTTTAATTTACTTATTTTTTTTTTTTGTTGGAAATATTTGATAACACTTTACAGTAAGGTTCCATTAGTTAATGTTAGTTAATGTATTATGTATTAATTCACAGTGCATTAACCAATGTTAACAAGCACAACGTTTGATTTTAATAATGCATTAGTAAATGTTGCAATTAACATTAAACAAAATTAGTAAATGCTGTGGAAGTATTGTTCATTCTTAGTTCATGTTAACTAAAGTAGTTAACTAATGTTAAATAATGAGCCTTATTGTAAAGTGTTACCAAATATTTTGACTAAAGAAAATTTGAATTATGAGATATTCCAAGTTTTATGTCAGAAGCACCAAGACAGAATGACATGACAGAAATGACAACATTCATTCCGGTTATTCAAAATTCACTCCATATTTAGGATATTAGGATTAAAACAGACCCAAAAATAAGCCAGAATGATTTCCAGTATATTTAGACAACATAAATGTAACCCATAACAACAGTAACCCATACAGACTTCATAAAAGCTCCACACCCATTACTTTTGTTTATTCATCCAAGCTTTAATTCTTTATCTCTTGCTCCCCCTGCTGGCTCATAGCAGAACATCAGTGAGAAGAATATGGTGATGGAGGGAGTGGAGGAGGTGAGCAGCGGAGAGGATGAGACGTTCCTCGTGCAGGTCCATGATGTTTCTCCTGAGCAGCCTCACACAGTCATCAAAGCCCCGCGTTACAGCACTGCTCAGGACATCGTTCAGCAGGTCAGATGATCACTGCAACTTCACTGAAAGATCTCAACTCTGTCATTTTACTATCAAAATATCTTAGCTGATGTTGTCTGTTGTAGACTCTGAGCAAAGCCAAGTACTCTCTGAGCATCTTGAGCAACCCTAACCCATGTGACTACGTCCTGATGGAGGAGGTCACTAAAGACGCGGGTGGAAAGAAATCCTCCTCGGCTAAACCGTGCCAGCGTGTGCTGCAGGACCACGAGAGTGTGTTCCAGGCTCAGAGCCGCTGGAAGGGTGCTGGGAAGTTCATCCTCAAACTCAAAGAGCAGGTAAACACCAAGGCTGCATTTATTTGAGCAACATAATATGTGACCCTGGACCACAAAACAAAAGCACAGGTATATTTGTAGCAGTAGCCAAAAATACATTGTATGGGTCAAAATGATAAATTTTTCTTTTATGCCAAAAATCATTAGAATATTAAGATCATGTTCCATGAAGATATTTTCAATTTCCTACCGTAAAAATATATCAAAACTTCATTTCTGATTAGTAATATGCATTGCTAAGAACTTCATTTGGACAACTTTAAAGGCGATTGTCTCAGTATTTTGATTTTTTTGCACTCTCAGATTCCAGATTTTCAAATACTTGTATCTCAGCCAAATATTGTCCTATCCTAACAAACCATATGTCAATGGAAAGCTTATTGTGAAATATTATTACAATTTAAAATAGCTGTTTTCTATTTAAATATATTGTAAAATGTAAACAGTTGCGCTTAATATTTTTGTGGAAATGATTTTTTTTTTCAGGATTCTATAATGAATAACACAGCATTTATTTGAAATCTAAATCTTTTGTAACATTATAAATGGATTTACAATCAGTTTTGATCAATGTAATGCATAGTTTCTAAATAAAAGTATTAAGTTTTGAAAAAAAAAAAAAACCTGCTGAAATGTTTGAACAATAGTTGTATTTTAACAGTATCAGTTGTTTGTAGGATTCTATCTTCAATTAATTTGCATCAATTTTCCAAATATTCCAGTCATTGCTGATTATTGGATAAAGATCTTTTTCTTTTATTGTTTTGGAAAAAAAAAAAAAACCTTAATAGGCCTTAAAAAGTAAAACACTTTAAACATAAAAACATACTTTACATAAAAACATACTTTTGGAGTTAGATATATACACACACACACACACACACACACACATATATACATATATATATATATATATATATATGCACAGTGCCTTGCAGAATATTCAGACCCCCTTTTTTCCACAACAATCTACACTCCACACACCATAATGACAAAGCAAATAACAGGTTTTTAACATCTTTGCAAATTTATTATACATAAAAAACATAAATGATTCCATTGCATAAGTATTCAAACCCTTATCTGGGACAGTTGAAATTTAGCTCAGGAGCATTCATATTGCGTGTAGATGTTACTACACTTTGAGTGAAGTTAAACTGTGTCAAATTCAATTGAATGGGTATGATTTGGAACGGCACACACATCTTAATAAAAGGTCTTATAAGCTGAAAATGCATATCAGAGCAAAAGCCAAGCCCTGAGGTCAAAAGAACTGCCTGTAGAGCTCAGAAACAGGTTTGCATCAAGCACACGTCTGGGGAAGACTTCAGAAAAAATTCTGCTGCATTGAAGGTTCACAGAATCATGTAGCCTTCATTATCCATAATGGAAGACATTTAAAACAACTAGGACTCTTCCTAGAGCTGACCTCCTGGCCAAACTGAGCAACTGATGGAGAAGGGCCTTGTCTAGACTGGTGACCAAGGTGATGGTCACTCTAGTTGAGCTCCATGATCATATATGTAGATGGGAGAAACCTACAGAAGGACAAACATCACTGCAACACTCCACTGATCTGGGCTTTATGTCAGTGTGGCCAGACTCAGCCTTCTCCTCAGTGAAGACACACAAAAACCCACTTGGAATTTGCAAAAAAGCACCTAAAGGACCCTCAGACTGTGAGAAACAAGATTCTCTGGTTTGATGAACCTCAATTCTAAGCATCATGTTTGAAGGAAACCAGCTCTGCTCATCACCTGCAGAGTACCATCCAAAAGTAAAGTGTGCTGGTAGCAGCCTCATGCTGTGGGGCTGTTTTTAAGCGGCAGGGACTGAGAGACTCATCAGAGTAGAAGACAAGCTCAATGCACCAAAATATTGAGATAGCCTTAATGAAAACCCAGTCCAGAGCATTCAGAACCTCAGACTGGGCAGAAGGCTCACCTTCCAACAGGACAATGACCCAGCAAGAGTGGCTTATAGACAACTCTGTGAATGTCCTTGAGTGGCCCAGCCATGGATTTCAGTATGTTAATTTTTTTTTTTTTATGATATGTCTCAGATTGCTCGTGAGGACAAGCGTAAGGGCGTGTCTTTTGCGAGTGAGTTGCGGAAGCTGACGGGTCGGAGTCGGAGCTTGACTGTGAACACAAACACGAACGGTTCAGCGGCTCAGGAGCTGACACACAGTAAGGAAGAGAAGGCTGCATGTCCCAGCATGGTGCCTCTGCCAGAGGCCTCGGAGTGAAGGAACGCTCTGCAGTGTGTGTGCGCAGTGCATGGAGCTCCCACGAGGTACTAGACACTAACACACAGCAGACATTAGCATTATATAGTCAGTCTGAAGTCTAACAGATTGCTTACTTGGACATTCAACTGGTGTCCAAAAATGAAAATTTGATGTACTCATCCATACGATATGATTGTTAATTGGAACAAATTTGGGGAAATTTAACATTCCATCACCAATGGATCCTCTGCAGTGAATGGGTGCCGTCAGAATGAGAGTCCAAACAGCTGATAAAAACATCTCAATAATCCACACCACTCCAGTCCATCAGTTAACATCTTGAGGTGAAAAGCTGCATGTTTGGAAGAAACAAATCCATAATTGCACCCATTCACTGCAGAGGATCCATTGATGAGCAAGTGATGTGATGCTACATTTCTCCAAATCTGTTCTGATGAAGAAACATTGACAATTTTCATGTTTAGCTAAACTATTTCTTTAATAGTATGATTTAGTCAGGGTTGATAGATTTTGTATGGTATCCCAAATGCTGAGGTAACTGCTAGTTGAGCAGTCCTACCTTATGTTTAATGTCAAGAGTTTGCTGTTCTTTAACAGTGTTATTAACTAATGTTGTTAATTAACAGTGCACCATGTCTTTACTATCAGTGAAAAAAAAAAAAACAATTAATGGCATGTAATAGTTAATAGACCTCAGTCAGTGTCGACACCATACACAATTTGTTGCAAATGAATATGAGCTTGTTAAACACTTTGGTGTGTCATTCAGAAAAACTTTTTTTGCAAACTTACAGCTTATGAAAATTAGACAACCTTAGGAGCTTAAGTACAACATCTGAAAATACTGCATGTCTGTTCCTCACAGCCTCGCTTTCATTCATGTCAGCTGACACTGAAGACTGGAGTAATGATGCTGAAAAGTCAGCTTTGCATCACAGGAATAAATTACATTCTAAAATATATTTTAAAACAGAAAAGTTTATTTAAATTGTGGTAATATTTCACTATTATTGTTTTTACTGTATTTTGATCAAATAAATTCAGCCTTGCTGAGCATAAGAGACTTATTTATAAACATTTAAAAATCTTACCAACCATGTAGTAATAAAAATATTGAAGACTTTTGAAATTAAGATTCAGCAGTAATGAAACAAAACACTTCTACAAACACCTTCACTCTGCATCAGAAATATTGTGATAATACATTATTTTTTTCATTGGAAAAAACTGATAATACAGGCTGATTGTGAACAGTTGTAGTGCTGGAAGAATGAAGGTTCAAATCATCATTGATCTCTTTTCAGGGTCTCTGTCTATGGGGCTGAAGGCCTGGATGGCCGAGGGATGCTTGGGTTCTCAGAGACTGTGTGCGGTCAAGCCCAGCGATCGCGCTCCTGTCCTGTCCACTTGGACCCTCCCGCTGCTGTGGAACTGGAAGCTGCATAAATGAGTCCAGACCCAGAGCAGCACTTCTAGTGTTCACTACTCTCACGTGAGTGACATACAGCTTGAGCTCGTCCCCTGCAGAACACGACGGCCTGGGTGAGTTAGGCTTACTGATGGGTTGAGGGTGTTACCGGATGTCAGATGAAGGCAGTTTCTCCTCACTTCTATACTTCTTTCCTTTTTTAACAGTACTGTAAGTGAATGCAATTATATGCATTTCATTGTTTATTTGTGGTTTTGCACATTACCATGAAGTCCAGCTATTTTGAAAGCTTTTTTAATACTTTATTTACATCCCTTTTTTGGATTGCTGAAATTAAATTAAGCATAAAAATGCTCCCAGCACAGTAGTGCAACACTATCCTGTTTTTTGGGGGCTTTTTTTTTTTTAGAAGCAAAATGATTGACTTCCAAACTTTACGATTTATTTTATGAATGTAAATATGGCGTGATTTGTTTAGAGTTCACAGCAAATGCGCACAAGATGTTTAGAAAGATGCAAGGCAGATTTGTTCTGCATATTTTAGCAGCTAATTTAATCTGATGGCTTTCATTGCACACGTCCTGCACTGCATTTTAATGACCAACAGCAAAAAATGCAAGATGTTGAGCGGTACCTTTCTATAAACTGCCACGAATCTATTTACAGTATTACAAAAACAAGCATTTGAAGAAATGTCACTTTTAATTTTTTTATTTATATTAAGATTTATTTCTTTGAAAAATGTTTTTTTTTATTTCCCCCTTTGCATCTGCAGTGCAAATATTTCAATTTTTTTTTTCTTGCATTTATGGAGAGTTCAAGATCTTCACTGGCGCTGTAGTGCTTGTTTTGGAATATTTTAATTTAAAATCAATACATTGAGGTCTATATCCCATATTGAATGCCAGTTTCCTTTTTGTGTTAAATTAAATTTTGCTATAATATATTCATGTGATTTTCTAAACTCACTGCATAGCAGTTGAATCACCTACTTTTCTTTCTTTGTTTTTAACTTTAAGTGGTCCATTTTCTTTCTTGGTGAACTTTCATAATTTATTGAACGTTATAGCCCAGGTTGGCTGTACTTTTCCAGATGTGTACATAATTATGAAATCTGCATTAATTTATTTGTAAGGGCATGCCTGTTTGTACTGTATTATGTTTGTATTTTTGTAATTTAGATTTTTAGCACCGTCTTCAGAGATACTTTGACATTTAAGTGAATGTAGGCACCATTGAAGTGTATTTCATTTGTGGTTCACTACAGCATTGTCCTTTAATATCTTTTCAGTGTATAATTACCATTGCTTTGTTTTGAACAAGCAAGTTTTTAGTGTGCCACAATGCTGTTATTTTAGTTCATTGATAGTTAATCTAAAAGCTGTTGAACTTTGATGGTTTTCAGCACACATAAAACTCTATAGGAATGTACAGTATCAATATTGTGAGGTCAATATTGGGTTGTTTACTTGAAAAAAAATCAACCGCATTCATCAATAAATAGATTTTTCAACACTGTTTGGTGAAATGGCTACTTTTACATCAGTGCACATGATAAACTGTCAATAGAAGACTGCTGGTGGCACTTTACACAAACGAATACAAAACAGCTTTTCAGTTCTTATTTCCATTCATGTTTCCTGCTGTGTGTGTTGTGATATGAAGTCTAGACTCGTCTGCTCACTCTCACGTTGAAGAACAGCAACAATCTGCGTGTTCAGCTCAGAATCTAAAACGCATCACCGATTGTGAATTGTTCCTGCAACACAAGAGCACAAAATATTTAGAAAATAAACTACACAGCAGAACTATTTAAAGCATTGTTAGCTAGATGGAAAGAAGACCTTTTTCTTTGAGGGAGGTCCTGCAACAGGAGGGTTGAAGGTCATGTCTTTAACACTGTAGTCTTCAAACAGCTGCACTGGAGTCCTGAGAAATACAGTGGAAAATCACCATATTCATCTTAATCAAAATGACTCAATGAAAAAGAGGCTGCTGTCTCGGTACCTTCTGCTGAGCTCCATGCTGAGAGCACTTGACCCTTCACTAGGGGCGCCTTTTATCAGATGAGCTGCAAACTTCCTCACCATTCGGTGATAATGTCTCTGAAAGAACAAGCACAGATTACAACCAGCGTTACGTCAGTGTCACTGGTATACTATTATAGTTTTGCTAATATTTTCTGTTTTCACTTTTAGTTGTAGTTTTTTGCCATTTCTATTTAGTTTTTTATTATTTTTAGTTTTAGTTTCATTTTAGTACTTTAAAATTGCACAAAATTAGAAATATTTTACTTCAGTTAGTTGACAAGGCAATAAGTGTAAGGGCCAGAAATACTAAGGGGAAATTAGCGTTAGAGCGTAATTCCATAAAAGCGCCGATGGGAGGGGAAAGTTCTGCTTGTGATTTACTGACAATGCACACATTAAAGAACACAGACACATGATTCATTTCCATAATGACCGATCTACCAAGAGCAGTGCATTTTAATGCCTGCTTTAAGACATCTTTTTGGGGCGTTAAATAATAGCGCAAATACCAGAAATTTGACGAGCGCAAACTTTAGTAAATCACATTGTGAGATTCATTTTTAATACTCTGCTCCCATAAATTTTGCATCTGAAAGGGAAACTCCTACAAATGCATATTCAATAAGGTCAGGCGCAAAAATAACTGTGTCCACTGCGTGTCTTTAGTAAAACCTGACAGTACTATTTTAACACCAAATGACGGTTTGCGCTGGTGCAAGCTTTTAGTAAATCTGGCCCTGTTTTCTATATGTGTGTGTATATCTATTTTTTTAATGGTTTTATTTTAACAATAATGATCCTGATTACACTAAATAAATCCATATTATTTGAAAACAGTCTCTTAAAGGAGCAATTGCTACTATTTGAATCAGGAATGAAACGGACTAGTTTTAGCTTTAATATTTTAAGAGCACATGATAATGTGGAAGCTAAGGTTGTTTAAATTTTTATTATAAATATTAATGTTTTTTTTATTTTGCTAAACTTTTAATTTACCACATTTCAAAGCATAACATCACACATTTAACGCCACTATATTTTATATATAAAAAAAAAAAAAAAAAAAAATCAACACCTGCTCTGACATGCAATAATGATGTACAATTTACATTAGCTCACAAATCGCACTGAATGATTCATTCATGAATTGGATTGATCTGATTGCATTTGTTCACGAGTGAACAACTTACTGATTCAATGATCCAGTGAAAGTGAATTTCCAGTTAACAATTCAATGAATTGTTCATGTCTGACTCAAAGAACCTGGAAAATGCAGTACTTTTGGTACTTGTACTCACATAAAACTGAAAAGGAGTATTTATTTACATTATTTTTTTTTTTTTTCACATCAAGTATGCAAATCATTTTGATTTGTGCTGAATGAGAGGTAAGTTGTTTTTTGTTTTGTTTTTATATAGTGCATTTTCCACATAGCTGTAGCCTCAGTTTTGCTTATATAAATTCAATAAATTAATTTAGGCTTGCCCAAGTAAATTGTTTGTTTTATACTTATATTTTCATATATTTTTTATTCTTGTTCTTAATATTGTTCAATTTGAAGGATTTGTGGTGGAGTGAAACTTAAGTGTTTATAAATATTTCATTGTATTTACTAGTATTTTACTTCTTCTGAATGTAATAAAAAAAATAAAAAAAAAGTGACATTGCAATTTTGACCCAACTTACAGTGAGGTGCAACTTATTTTTCTGAAAATTATAATATAATAGAATAGAAATGGGCACTTTACTGTCAGTGACTGAGTGACTGATACCTTCAGTAAGTGAAGCTCCCACAGTGACGTGTTCTGAGAGTTGCAGTATTCAGGCACATCCAGCTCCGGCAGATATACACCACTGCCCTGCATCTCATTATCCAGCAGGATGTCACACTTTGGGAAGGTCTACACAAAAAGCACACACACAAATGACTCATACATTCACCTCAGAAACCATGAACGTGACAGAAGAGTACCAGCATTGGCTCACATGCATCAGCGTCCTGTTGGCCGCCAGGATGCCCACACACGAGTCAGGCATCAGGTGCAGACTGAGCGTGCTCAGTCTCTTCAGGAAGCCCTGCGCCCTCTGCAGAGTCACCTGCTTCCTGCGTTTGGTCAGCATGACGTCCAGGCACTGCAGCACGATCGCTGTGTCCTCATTCGTTCCTCCTACGGCCGATTCATACGATAGTTATTTCCATCCAAACTTGTGTGAAAAATTGGAATATCACATAAAACATTCACAAATCCCATCTCCTGTGTTCAAGAGAACAAAACCTTCACTTCCTGGGAACTGACGCAGAGAATCGGTCATAAAAAGTTGCTGAAATGGAAAAGCCTCTGACTCTTTTTTTTCCCTACATAATATTTACTTGCACAGCAACAAATGCAATCATGCAAAACAGTTCTGGGAGGTAATTATAAATCAGGGGTGCCCAACCCTGTTCCTGGCGATCGACTGTCCTGCAAAGTTTAGCTCCAACTCTAATCAAACAAACCTGCCTTTCATTTTCACGCAATCCTGAAGACCTTAATTAGTTGCTTCAGGTGTGTTTGATTAGAGTTGGTGCTAAACTTTGCAGGACGGTCGATCGCCAGGAACAGGGTTGGGCACCCCTGTTATAAATCATTTTAATGACAGATTTTTATGGAAACCTGTCTCTGCCACAGAATAAAAAAAGTTACGACAGACTTGTGACTCACAATTCTAATGTATTCTTCCAATTCTGCTTTTATATTACAATTCTGACTTTTTGTTCTCAAAATTCTTTTGAGTTTAAATCTTGCAATTCAGATTTTTTTTCTTTCCACCATGGAATAAAGAAATAAAAAATGTAATTGTGACTTTTTCTCTCACAGTTGCAGCTTTATATCTCATTTATATATGCTATTTTTTTTATCCTGTGGTGGAAACAAGCTTCCATAGACTTTGGCTTAGTCATTTCAGAGTGACTAAAACAATATTTTCGACAGTATGCAGAGATTAGTCAAGCGCACTATAAAAATGATTTTGAAAAGTTGTAAATAAGTCAAGAAAACACTATTGTGGTCGTTGTACTTCAAAATTTCATGCTTAATGTGTTGCTTCTTACCATTTCTTTGTAATTATTTGTGAAATTCAACATTTTCTGAATGAAAAATGTTTCAAAGTAAATCCTACACCATTTTTTTGGGGTAACAGATTATGCATATATTTTTCCTCACAGAAAAAAAAATTCACCACAATTAAGCATATGCATTTTTTATGTGCATATTAAGATTTTATGCACATCTTGGTGTTTCCCTCCAGTGTTTTATGCAATATCCCAAAACTGGCATAAAAATACATGTATGGAAATGGCTTATGACATCTGTGAATTTTATGTTCAATAATAGTCCAGTGATTCCGCAGGCTTCATGAAGGAAATTTCAGACACTTTAAAGACTTTAAGGAACACAAAGTTTGATGTTTGAAAAAACTATTTCCTACAGATCTCTATTAATTTTTATTTCATTTTACAAAAACAAGTGCTTAAAGACTTAAAGAATAGCTCTGATCCAAACCGCTAGAAAATGGAAATAACATTTACTTTACTTTTCTATCACACTACAAAAAAATTCTTCCTCAGTATATTTTGCCTAAAGATCCTTAAATCAAGATACATTTACTTGAGAAGAAAAATGAAGTCTCGCTTTAAGAAAAACTGATCAAAATGAAATGAGTTTATGATTAAAACAATAACAAATATTTGCCAAAGGGCTCAGAGATCAACTTAATTCAAAGAGAAAACAACTTTTCATTCTCCATTAACAGATGTTTCTCCTTGTTTTGAGCCAAAACTCACTTCATTTGGTTCAGCTTCACAGAAAACAAGATTTGATTTCATTTCTTCATTTTGCATCTCAAGTGCATCTTAAAGATGTTTAGATATTTGTATTGGAAAACAAGCATTTCTTCTCTGATTTAAGATCTTTTAAGGCCTTAATTTGCGGAAGGGTGAATTAAGACCTTTTAAGAAACCCTGATAGTCTGTCAATTGGATTTGTGCATCTAATGCTTCAAAATAAATGCCCAGGACACCAAAGTGTGTAAGTGACGGATGTTCTGGCTCATATTAAATAACCCAGTGTCACTGCATGTGCAGAACAAAGAGACACTGGAGATCTCACCTGTGTGCAGCGTCAGCAGGGTTTTGTATAAGTGGTTGTAGAATTTCAAAGGGTCGATGTTGAGGACGTCACCTGTTGCAAACAGAGATGTATTTTAGCTCAGCGAGGGCGAGATGTTTGCGATACCAGAGCTGTGGTGCCACTGACCTTGCCCTGAGAGGATGTGGAAGGATGTGAGGATGCAGTGGAGGCTCTCGCGATACGTCAGTTCCTGAGAAAGGAAAACGCTGAGATGTTAATGCGCGACATGTGACGTGAAGCAGGCGCTCCTGGTTGAAATACTTACACCCGATGTGACGAGGCCGTACAGCACCGCCAACAAATCATCGAAGAACTCCAAGTTTATCAAATGAGCAAACCTGCAGGAAACAGTTTGAACCGTGTTAATCGAGAACACCGAGGAATAGTGACCAAAATGCTTTGTTACGATGTAATAACACTATAATAAAGCAGTTATACACATCATGTGGATCTTACTTTGCAAGACCTTCTAAAACGGAGGGCAGTAAGATGGACTTCTGAGCTTTCTTCAGTATTCTGAAGTAGACGAGGAACACGATGTTCAGCGTCTCTGTGTGCTGAAATCAAACGATGGATGAAAGTGAATATACATTACGCAAGGTCCGGCAATAACAAATGAAAAGGAACTGCTCAATATGCTCTCCATCGACTGTAGTAAGACTCACCAATTTAATTTTCTTCTCCCTGCTCTCCGATGCCTCGGCTTCTAGAAGCTCTTTCTGTAGCTTCTCTTCTGCTTTCTTCCACTGTTGAGGACAAGGAGGCATGATCAAGGATACAAAGCAGAAAAACTAATGTGTATAGGTATACCAGTTTTCCAGCCGTCTGAGTTCAGGAAGTGTATTTAGCATTCATTTACTCATTCTCACAAATAAGCATTTTAGAAAATTCTTCATATAAAGACAGATTTCATTAACAAACCTACTTTCCTACTTTGAAGAAATAGATGATGTAATCAAATCAAAAATACAATATAAAACGCCTGATTAAAAGCTAATTTTCTGCAAGTACCAAAACATTCGACGTTTATTATAAAACATTTAAATATACACTACTGTTCAAGAGTAAAAAAAATACTTCAAATAAATGTGGCTCATTTGAACTTTATATTCATTAAAGAATTCTGACAACAAATGTATCCTGAAAAATATAAATGTCCACAAAAAAACAGCAAAACTGTTTACAATATTAATAATAGTAAGAAGTGATTCTTGAACAGCAAACATTTGAAAATATAGTCAAATATAAAACAGTTGTTTTAAACTGTAATATTATTTGACAATATTCCTTTTTACTGTATGTTTTATTAAATAAATGCAGCCTAGGTGAGCAGAAGAGACCACTTATTGACCCCTGACTTTTGAAAGGTAGTGTACATATACACATAAAGCATGTGTCCAGCGAACACTGACCGATACCACCGCACTGCTTCAAATCATGACATTTATGTGAAATAACATTCAGCTCCGTTCAAACCTCCGCTGCATCCTGGACAAATTTGTCCTCTTCTCCTTGAAGGACATGAACTTCTTTTTGGGCGCAGTGTCTTCAGTATCTTTCTTCATTTCCACTTCTTTTATTCTCAGCCAGAGGAGACAGTTCAGCACCTGTGCATTCACAGCAGTCAAAATCAGCCATTCAAAACACCAAGTTGCCATAAATCTAAAGTCACAGTTTAACAATGATACTGTGACCCTTGCAGATTTTTTTTTTGTCTGATGTGAGCCAATAAAATCAGAGAATACTAAGCTTTACTTTATATATATATATATATATATATATATATATATATATATATACACACAGTATATAGTGTTGTAAATCCAAACTCCAGACCAACATTATTATAGCTAACAAAAATCTAAAACCATAAAAAAACAAATTGAAATTGAAATAAAATAAACTTTAACTGAAATGAAATAAAATATTAAATTTTTAACTCATTTTATTTCAGCTAGTTTAGCATTTCTCATTTTCATTCAGTTTAACTGAATAAAATCTTACTATTAATATGAAAACAGTAAAAATAAAACGAAAAGTAAAAACTAATTCAAAATATTCTTGAAAACTGTATAATAGATTCATAAAAAAGTGACCCTCTAACACTAGCACTCTCTATTCTATTTAATTTTCTATCCTATCTACTCATTTTCTTTTTGTTTACTATAAAAAAATGAATATCTTGATCCTCTAACACTAGCTCTCTCTGTTATATTTCTATTCTATCTACTTTTTATTTATTATAGAAAAATACTGCATACTGTGCACTGCGTTAGACTAACTGGGACTTGTCAAGAACTTCTATTGTCCTCATTTTTAAGTCGCTTTGGATAATATTGTCTGCTAAAATGATTGAATGTAATGTAAACACCATACATTTTATTATATATAACTACATCATAAACTATAAATAATAGTATCTCAATGATAAAAAAAAAAAAAAAAAAATCAATCAATAAATAAATAAATACAAAGAAAAAACTAAAAGATTTTTCAAGCTTTAATTGAATAAAAATTCATGAATATTCTCCACATTAAAAAATAAAGTAGAACAAGTGAAAATCTGTAAAGCTTGCATATAGGAAAGAATTGTTAAGAGTTCTTCAACACAGTACCTGAGGTCTGACGTTGTAGTTCCTGCCCTTGACCATGCCTGAGATGACCTTCACCACCGCTAATGAGGCCTGACCCAGTTTATCCTGCTTCAGCAGTTTGCTGACGGCTTCACAACACATCTCAGACACCTGAGCGCAAATGACAACATCGAAATGATAAGCAAACCTCCAAATGTTGAGCCTCTCCAGCCAATATGGCTAGCGGACTGACCTTCCTGACAGGGTCGCTCATCAGAGGCACCACCATGACTATGATGTTGTTGTGGAAATTGAAGTGTGGCAGAGCAACCAGAAGATCACAGATGCACCTGATGGCCACTTCAGCAAGACCTTTATAACTCTGAAGAGACACGGCCTGACTTCTCTTCTGCTTCTTCTGCTTCCAGTCTGAAACAGCATCAGATCAGAACGAACGGACTGATGGGAATGTAAAAGCACGGAGCACTTGACGTACCTTTGACTGTCTGTTCCAGATCTTCCAAGTAAAACTTATACTGGCTGACGAGACCCTCCTCAAACTCCCTCAGCTGCAGCGTCTCTTTTTTCACCTGGAGAAGAACGGGAAATGCTTAAATGGGTCATATGATACATTGATTTCTTCTGTGCCTTTATGAATGTAAACGCTGCCTTTCAGACTGAAATGATCAGGGACCTTTTAAAAATGTCCAATTGGAAAACAAAGAAACAGCATATAATTTGGCAGATTCACCCGTATTTTAGGCTATGCTGCTTTTTCGTCTAGGGAGAGTTTTTAAAATCACATTAAAGACTTTTTAAGACCTGCACAAATAAAATTAATACATTGCAACAAGTCTGTACAATCTCAAAATAAAACCGTCAGACTGTATGTCAGATTCCTAGTAAACAGGGTAACTGCAAATCTAAAATGCGTAATAATTTAATTTAATATGCACTGATGTTGGTACATGTACTATAATATATCATCACATGCATATTAGAGGTCGACTGATACAGGATTTTGCCTATACAATAATAATTTGTTTAAAGAAAGGCAAACGCAGATTATTGTTTCAGTACCGATATACCACATTTCTACAGTGAATGTGAGAACTGTGTTAAATTTATGCATAATGCAGGACTTTTAATTATAAACAAAGCTGAAATACAGCAGGACTCTTATTTTGAAAAGTCTATGCTTTACTACTAATTCCAGCTGCTCACTCAAAAAGAGGAGGGAGATAAAATAAACATTCTTACAACCATCTGCAACATATTACAATATAAACATCATAATGTAAACTCTGTAATTCATCATCCGTCGATTATAAGCAATCACTTGGCGTAAATTTGCGATATTTATTGATCGCGCCACATTTCGATTTTGAACATTTATGTCATTAAATCATCACCTTTTGAAGTTTCATTTCTCTTTTTTTCCTTCTTCAAATTCAAGGCTTCTTAAAATGATCATTTAAGAGTTGTCACGACCTTAAATTTGATCCAAATTAATTGAGGTTAAAACCCCGTCTTTACTACCTGGACCAAGTTTCTGAACACCCAATAAACGTTTCATGTACGGTCACATGAAGTATTCCTCTGTCTGTAATCATAAACCTGAGAAATTCCTGGTTGTTACTGCAGCTCATTTTCAAGAAATGCTGTTTCGGACTAAAGCTGAATTTGTTTTGACAGGTACAATATATTTTCATAGTGCAATGAACTCTTTTATGCACGAAAGGTGAAGGGAAAACAAATTTAACAGTGGGGCACTGCACCTTTGTAGCTTTCTCCTCTTCCGTCAGCGGTCGGATTCGATATGACGGCACAATGTCCTTAAACACCTCCAGGAGGGACACCATGACCAGCTTTCTGACCGTGACAGCGACGTACGGGTCCGTCTCCATCAGCATGGCCCTCAACTCCTTCAGCCTCTTGATCTGAAACACGTGTGGAACGTCATCTTACATGCCACGACAGTACAGATCGCTTACAGAAGATCACTGTGAAGGACAGTCCTACATTCACATGCGGATCTGCGAGCACTGCTGATGACAGACTTGCGACGCGCAGTTTCTTCTCTGTCAGTTTCTGAGTACGAAGCTCTAGTTGCTCCTGAGGAGTTAACAATGGAATGCTCTCTGGTTCCTCCTCTGATTAAAATAAAGAATCATCAAAAAGGTGCCATGAATAATTTGAAAAATAAAACAAAGGCTGCATTCATTTGATCAAAACTACACTGTGAAATATTGTTACAATTTCAAATAACTGTTTTCTATTTGAATATGTATATTTTAAAATGTCATTTTTTTTTTCCTGTGATCAAAGCTTAATTTTCAGCAACATTACTCCAGGCTTCAAGGTCACATGATCCTTCAGAAATCAGTCTAATATGCTGATTTGCTGCTCTTGCTGAATAAAAGTGTTATGGGAAATGTTATTAGAGTAGTCAGGTTTGAGAGTTTATTAAAAAATAACAACTAATAAAACGAACCTTTTTAAATTAAAACAATCAAAATAAAATACTAAAAAAGACTAAATATTTTATTAGTTTACCTGCATGTCATGTAACCAATAACCAACATCAGAGAACAGTTAACATGCAAATATGTTACTACAGCACTTTCCTAAATTAAACACTTTCCTAGAGTAAAGCAATTTTAAGGGGCTGCATTTGATAAATGCATGAAAATCTACACCAACCTTTTTTTAATTCATCCAGGTCGACTGGTTCCTCCTCTGCCTCTGGCACAACTAGAGGAATCAATTAGACAGTTAATCCCAAATCATCCTCTGTAGCACCACAGCATTCACTGAAAGTCATGTGTTAACACACACACACACACACACACACACACACACACACACACACACCGGGTTTCTCCATGGTCTGAGGGATCAGGCCGCTCTTGTCTTTGATGGGCAGCAGATGAATAAGTTCTTTCTGCTCCTCCTGCTGCATCTTCTCATACTTCTCCACCGGCTGCTCGGACTTGCGCTTTTTGGCATGTACTGGAGCACTACAAAAGAAAAGAGGAGGAAAAATGATCACAACAGACAATATCAGTTGATGACTGTGTATAGAGTCTACAGAAAAATACATTTCAAGGGATATAATAACAAGCACCACAACGTATGTTTTAAACATTGCTACTTACCAGGATGAGATGTCTCGAGTCAGAAAGGAAGCTTTCTTTGCCATGGCTTTGATCTGTTCTAGGTCATCCTCGTCCATCATGTCTACAGGCAGAGACTCCAGGAACTCCTCTTCCTCTTCCCCCTCTGTTATGATACATCAGTATTACAAAACTGTCCTAATACACAGCATGAGAGTTCATAAAAAAACAGTTTCCCTCACCTGGTTTCTTCTTATAGCGCTCCAGGAGTTTGAGGGGCTTATGGGAGGCATCAGTGATGGCTTGCCGAAGTTTCCTCTGTTCTTTGCGTTGCTTCTTAGCTGAGCTCTGTTGCTTAAACTGACGATTCTTCAGTTTGTTTTCTAGCTTCAGATTGCTGGTTTTCAGTAACTTTCTGAAGCTAGGCTTCTTCTTCTTGTTCCTTTTGGAAGCCTTGTGTGAAAGACGCAGAAAGAACGCATGCTAGAGTATGCTACAATTATACATAAGACATAAGGTCTTTATATGTGAGATGAAGCAAAACAGAATTCAGAGGCTGGCTTGTGTAACATCATATGTCAAAATGTGCTTTTCATTACTATTTTCCACCAGAGAATCTGCTACAAATCAGTAGATTTAAAATACTTTAGCTCTATTTTTAACTTGAATACTGCAATAACTGAAAATCAGTATAAATTTAGTCACTTTATATAGAAGTAAATGGTATTCAGATTAGAGGTGAATATAATTTAGTACAATGGAATCCCCTCAGCATATAAAATATTACAAGAAAAATATGATTGAACTACTTATGACTTTCGGTCAAAGTTAAGAATACCACAGCGTTAACTGAAGCAATGAGAGATTAAATATTAGTATACGATACTTGACATGTGATACAGTAGGGGTTGACTAGCATGTTATATATAATATGAAATACCTGGTGTTTACACCAGTATAGTATGATAGGGATAAAACTAGTATAATGTAATGAAACAATAACGTAGTGGTTGAAAAGTGTATTATTGCAGGGATTATATTAGTACAGTGATATACAGTAAAGGTTAGACTAGTATTCATACGGCAAGGTTTGGACTAATACATAAAAACAAGTGTTGTTCAATCCCAAGTGACACTCTTAAACACGCATTTAAATGTAAGTGAAGCAGAGAAACATGGCTAATAGAAGCTGTTGTCGTTTGTGTTTTGATTACAAAATAACTTACCGGGCCCATATTGATCTGTGATTCCACTCAACTATCGATGACGTTTCAAATGTGTAAATCAGTTTAATCCAAAACAAAAATAAAGTATAAGTGTCCCCTCTTCACACATGCAACACATGGACAGGAAGTAAACTAAGGGAGATGCTACATGAATCGAGAGGCAAACGCTCCGCTGCCTTTGAGCGCCACCTGGTGATCTGGAGGATGAATGCACTAAGAAGACGTCTAACTCTAGACCAAATAACAATTATTTTAAGTTGCTCAAAGTCATTTATTTTTTCATAAAGCACCTGAAAAATGGAATGCCTTAAACCTCTTTAAAAAAAAAAAATAAAAAATTTTTTTGCAACGACAACTATTAATTCATATTTTCTCTCTCTATATAAAAGAACACACAAAAACAAGCGAGTTACAATGGATTTAAAAAAGGAACAAAAAATACAATAGTAGTTTTAGATTTATTTACACAATTTGAATTTTGTGGTGTCAAACATGTCACCTATTTACAATTTATTTTCACTGGAGTATGAAAACTGTACAATAAAACCAGGAGTGTGTAGAAAACAAACCAAGAATTAATGACACAATTTACATTTTTCATCAAGATACAACATTACCAAATGGAAAAATGTTTTGAGACCCAGTATTTATAGACATTGGGTTCAAATCCATGAAAAACAATGCATTCGGTCAAATAATTGAACAGGCAAAATTGACAAATTTTATGATTACACAGCACATTCTTATTCTTTAACTGGCAAATGTCAGTTCATTTTAGAAAATGTACCTTAAGCACACAAATCTCTGAATGCTTTCTTCACATACTGTCTTACTAACATTAATAACATTTAGATTAAAAATTAGGCTACATATTAGTGTTTTATAAGAAGAAATTAAAGTAGCACAACGGGGCTGCGAAAAATGCATTAATTCTTCGGCAAGAAGCAGCAAAATGCATTATTCTTGCATTATTAACTGCATCTGACATTCTATTGCACTTCATTAAGGTCTTGTTCTACAAAACAAAACTGCTTAAAAAGAATCACTTTTTTTTTTAAATCTCAGAACCTCACTATTCTATTATTAAAATCTCAAGTGCATTAAACAGGCTCTGAATGAATATGCTTCAAAATAAACTTCAGAGTTAATGGTCATCACCATAATGTCATCACACTTCTTCAAAAGCACAAATCCTCTCCCAAAGGAGGAATATTAAGGAAAAAGCCTGATGCTGGTATCTGGTACAGTACATGACTCAGCTGGTGGAATATTTTATCATAAAAAGCTTATATTTTTAACTCATACAAATGTGTAACTTCAGTAATACTGGCATGGTTACAAAGGAATCAAGTTTAGCTTTTTCTTCATTTCATTCCTTTGAGCCCGTTTTATACAATCCTCTCTTCTAATCGAGAGTTAAAGTCAACTGGAAATATAGTTCAAGAGTTTTTCACTGTAGGACTGCTGCTTTTTTCCATTTCTTTATCCTTTATGAGGGCATTAAACACCTGATGAAGAGAAAGAGACGAGAAATAATTAACAGAAATGTTAAAGGAATAGTTCCTCAATGGATCCTCTGCAGTGAATGGGTGCCATCAGAATGAGAGTCCAAATATCTGCTAAAAACATCACAATCAACACAACTCCAATATTGTGAAGTGAAAACATGGGATGGACTTTTTCCACTGGAGAAAGCGCTATTATGCATTATGGTATTATGGTATGGTATTTTGGCCAGAAGCAACGGTTTAAAGTTAAAACACATTAATGATGGATTTGTTTCTTACAAACATTTAGCTTTTGACTTCACAAGATGTTAATTGAAGGACTGGAGTGGTGTGGATTATTGTGACACTTTAATCAGTTGTTTGGACTCTCACTCTGACGGCACCCATTCACTGCAGAGGATCCACAGGTGAGCAAGTGATATAATGCTACATTTCTCCAAATCTGTTCTGATAAAGAAACAAACTAATTTACATTTTGGATGGTCTGAGGCTAAGTACATTTTCAGCAACCTTTCATTTTTGGGCAAACTATTCCTTTAAGGAACACCACTCAAATCACAATGCACTGTAGAAGAATAAAGCTCCCTGTAGTTAGAGCTATACTCATAATAAAGGGTTACTTACCAAAAATATGAAAATTCTGCCCTTTCCCCAAAACAAATTCATTTTACTAGGTAACTATTAATAGAAGTTATGCGAAAGAGTCTTTGAAGAGAACAAAATGTATCAGAAAGTAGATTTGCATTTAATTTCCTGCCTGTATTTCCCTCACAAACAAACTCCACAGGTTGAGCACTGTAACAGCGCAGACAGGAACTGACCTGTGTCCACTTCCTGTTGCTGCTGATCATCTGAGTGTTGGCGATGCAGCTGAAAAGGCGCTCGGACGGCGTGTCCTCCGGGAGTCTGGTCAGGAACTGAGCAATGTGGATGAAGTCCATCTGCAGGAGCACTTCCTCATAGAGCCGCAGAATCCCAAGCCCCGTGCGGAACAGGAACTCCTCCCCGTCTCTGCAGAACACGTCCCACACCCGACACGCCACATCCAATGGCAGGGACTTAGTGTAGAGGGTAAAGATCCTGTAAACACAAAAAAATGTACATAAGAAAGTAAAAATGACAGTCCAGTTGTTTTTTTTGTTTTTTTTTCATTCGTTTGAATGGAACGTAGCTTCAAAATCTAAATGTCATACTCTTACTCTCACACATGCATTTACACATCAAGCTTAGTTTTCTGCCTCAGCAGCCATATCACCCTGTAGCCCAAGACCAGTTGCCCACTGAAGCTAAGCAGGGTTGAGCCTGGTCAGTACCTGGATGGGAGACCTCCTGGGAAAAACTAGGTTGCTGCTGGAAGAGGTGTTAGTGAAGCCAGCAGGGGGTGCTCACCCTGTGGTCTATGTGGGTCCTAATGCCCCAGTGTAGTGATGGGGACGCTATACTGTAAAAAGCACCGTCTTTCGGATGAGACGTTAAACCGAGGTCCTGACTCTCTGTGGTCATTAAAAATCCCAGGATGTCCTTCGAAAAAGAGTAGGGGTGTTACCCCGGCATCCTGGCCAAATTTGCCCGTTGGCCTCTGACCATCATGGCCTCCTTATCATGCCCATACACTGATTGGCTTCATCACTCTGTCTCCTCTCCACCAATAAGCTGGTGTGTGGTGGGCGTTCCGGCGCACTATGGCTGCCGTCGCATCATCCAGGTGGATGCTGCACACTGGTGGTGGTTGAGGAGATCCCTCCCCCTTATATGTAAAGCGCTTTGAGTGCCTTGAAAAGCGCTATATAAATGTAATGAATTATTATTATTATTATTATTATTATTATTATTATTATCATCTTGAAGATATCGAAGAAGTGTTTTCTTCATCAAAAGGTTCTTTATGTACTCACCAGTCTATCAGATACAGGTCAGGCGTGAGGTTGTAACTCTTGAAGTGATTAAAAAGTCTCGGGAGGTTTTCCTCAAAAAACACCTCAAATGCCGCAAAGTACTTCAGCATCTAATAAGAAAGAGACACAAATTAAAACATCTTATTAATTCATGCAGAAGCTGTATGTGTCAAAATCCAAAATTCACCCAGAAATAAACTATAATTAATACAAAGTGAAATAATTACACAGTCTGGCATTTAAAAAGCAATTCTGCTGATTTGCATCATGTACAGTTTTTTTCCCACAAAATAAGAATGTTTCGATTAAATTGCAATCTGCAAAGAAGTGAAAAAATGGGAAATTAGGCATAAAATATAATGTCTTCAGAATCAATCATACATGTGAAAATCATCTGAGAATTGAACAAACAGCTGTAACCCGGCTCAGAGGAACACAGGAATCATGCATTTGTGGCAGTTTTTTAGAAAATGCTATGAAATGCATCATATTTTGTGAGAAAGCATGACGTGCTGGAGCAAAACAGGCACTTTTTTTGGAATCAGAAAAAAAAAGGTTATAAAACCAGTAAGCAGCATATTAGTAAGAAACGAGCATTGGGTTTCATTCAGCAAATATGATGCAGGGCAGTGTTATGAACCTGGAACATTCCTTTAAAATGATGTAAACAATCTGAACGTCTATAAAACGCTACGTGTGGAGGGACAGTACCAGCTCGTGGTCCACTCTGAAGAAAGCCATCTGACAGGGTTTGTTGAGGAGATTGGCGAAGGCGATGAAAGCGTCGGCCTCCTCCAGGTTGAGAATCAACACAGCAGCAATGAAGGACATTCCCTGAACCTGCAGCCAAAGTAAAGACATTTCAGAGCCGCTCTTATCATCGTCATGCTTTCTTACACTAGAGATCAAAAGTTTGGGGTCAGTATGAATGAAATGCTTTTATTTAGCAAGGATGGATTAAATTGATAAAAAGTGACAGTTAAGATATTTGTAATGTTACAAATGATTTTCTGTTTCAAATTAATTCTGTTCATTTGAACTGTCTATTAAATAAAAAAACATTATCACAGTTTCCACAAAAATACGATGCAGTACAACTGTTTTCAACACTGATAGTAATAAAAATGTTTCTTGAGCGGTAAATCGGCATATTAGAATGATTTCTGAAGGATCATGTGTGTAATACATCAAATATATTACAACAGAAAACAGTTATTTTGAGTAGTAATATCTCAATTTATTTTAGTTTTTACTGCATTTTCGATCAAATAAATGCAGCCTTGGTGAAAATAAGAAATCTCCCAAACCCCAAACTTTTCAAAGATAAATACAGCTACACTGTCCATTTTTATGATAATTCGAGCATTTTTGACATTCCTAATACATAAAATTCATCTAAAGAAATGTTTTTATATGCAATTGAGAAATAATAGAGGAATGCATAAGATCTTTGTAAATATTCATTCTTTGTTTGTTATTCGATCCTTGTAAATGATCACTCACATATCCCACGTCAGGTCTGTAGCAGGTGTAAGCACCCAGAACGCTGTGCAGGAGGTCATGGTACGGCCCACCCTAACACAAGAGAGACCAACATTAGTCATTAATAACATGTACAGTTATACTGCTACCATAACAGTGAGAGGAAGAGTGCAAACAGTACCTTCTGGAAGATGAAGAGCGGTGGAAATGTGCGTGAGATGTCCAGTTTGATCAGATCCAGACTGGACTCGCGGTCGGCACTGTCCGCTGTAACAACCACAATTTAAACATAATGAATATATACTCCAATACACACCTAATAAACTGTCATTTTACATTTCTTTAAAAAAAATAATATTTCAATATCACTCGAAAATATCATGTTATATCTGAAATCAGATTGTGTTCCATATCTATTGCTCCTATATCTACATCTCTATCGTCCTGTGATACTCTACAGTGTATTCATGGCAGTGGATAAACATGCGCGTCTGGTGTTTGTTAGTCTCAGAGGATCTGCTCAAGCGTACTGCTGGAGGCTAACATCGGCTAAAACAGTCTGAGTGTTGTGATGAGGGCCAGATGTGAAAGGAAGGATGTGTTTGTGTTCAAACTTTATGAAGAACCAGCTTTATTAACAGATTCATTGAGACACATCAAAGAACGAAGAGCTGAGGCTAATAAAACAGCATTTTATAGAGTACACAGGCTGGAAGGCGTAGTAGAAAACAAAAACAAGAATTAGCATGTGATTAGCGAGACTGGGCTTGCAGCACAGGAAGGAAATAACCACCATTTCAATAAAATGAGGGTAAGGCGACCGGGGAGAACTGAAAGTCAAGACACTCACATACACATAAACACACCAGTGTTGCATTTCCTCATCAATGAACTTCTGGCATAGTGGGGTTGTTAAAAACTATTCAATTTCAGACCGATTCGCTAAGGAATCGTTCAAATTTTGAATTCGTTCATCTGATTCATTGAACCTGACCAATGAACTTCAGTGAGAATGAGTTAAAACCCATTCAAATTCAGACTGATTCAGTAATAAATCATTATGACCCATTTGTGAATCAGCTCTACTGATTCACTGAACCAACTGAGATTTTGTCAGTTTACAATTATTAGAATGGCTAATGGATCATTCAGACTAAATTGAGAATCAGTTCAACTGAATCATTAAACCAGTTTGCAATTACTAGCATATAAACAGTGGATTGTAAAACAAAACAAAAAAAATTCTAATTCAGGCTGATTCGTAAGTGAATCATTCAGACCACAGTGTGAATCAGCTCAACTGATTCACTGAACCAATTCAATGATTTGCTTATGAGACATTCATACGGAATTGTGAATTTTTCTACTCATTCATTGAACCAGTACAGATTTTGTTAGTTTGCGATTACTGGACAAAAATAGTAGATTGTTAAAACCAATTCAAATTAAGGCTGATTCACTAATGAATTATCTCGACCGAATTGTGAATCAGCTCAACTGATTCACTGAATCAATTGAGATTTTGTCAGTATACAATTACTGGATAAGCATAGGGCTGTCAGTCGATTAAAATTTTGAATCTAATTAATTACAGGGTGCTGCGATTAATTAATCTAATTAAATCGCAAACTAACTTTGGCTGAGAAAATACCCCCAAAAGATAATTTAAAGCTATTATTGTGTTAAATGTTTAGGCTACAGTGGCCTAACAAAGTATGGAACATAAAAGAAGATAATTTGTGAAACATCTCAGTATTTTTTGTTCATGCAATGAAAGTCACTGGCGGGGCCAGTGGGTTAACTGTGTTCAAATATTTTAAATCGCGTTATTTTTTCATAACTAATTAAGTTAACGCGTTAAACTGACAGCCCTAGTTAAAAACCCATTCAAACTCAGACTGATTCGCTTATGAAACATACAGACTAAATTGTGAATCAGCTCAACTGATTCACTGAATCAATTGAGATTTTGCCATGTTATGGTGTTACATGTTACTGGATAAGCATAGTGGATTGTTAAAACCCATTTAAACTCAGACTGATTCGCTGATGAAACATACAGACTGAATTGTGATTTTTTTTTTTACTGATTCACTAAACCAGTACAGATTTTGTCAGTTTGTGATTATGATACAAAACTGTAGCTTGTTCAAACCAATTCATATTAAGGCTAATTAACTAATGAATTATTCAGACCAAATTGTAAAACGGATAAACTGATTCATTGAACCAACTGAGATTTTGTCCGTCTACAATTACTAGATAAGCATATCGGATACTAGAAAGGCTAATGGATCATTCAGACTGAATTGGGAATTGGTTCCACTGATTCATTAAACCAATTTCTGTCAGTTTGCAATTACTTGAAAACCATTCAAATTTCAGGCTGATTTGCTAGTGAATCATTTAGACCAAATTGTGAATCGGCTCAACTGATTCACTGAACCAGCTGAGATTTTGTCATGTTGCAATTACTGGATAAGCAGAGTGGATTGTTAAAATCCGTTTGAATTCAGACTGATTCACTAATGAATCATTCAGACCAAATTGTAAATCAGCTCAAATGACTGAACCAATTCAGATTCTGTCAGTTCACATTTACTGGATAAGCATAGCGGGTACTAGAATGGCTAATGGATCATTCAGACTGAATTGAAAATTGGTTCAACTGATTCATTAAACCAATTTCTGTCAGTTTGCAATTACCTGAAAACCATTCAAATTCAGGCTGATTTGCCAGTGAATCATTCAGACTGAATTGCGAATCGGCTCAACCAATTAACTGAACCAAGTGAGATTTTGCCAGTTTCCGATCACTGGATAAAAACAGTAGATTGTTAAAAACCAATTCAAATTAAGACTGATTCACTAATGAATCATTTAGATCAAATTGTGAATCGGCTCAAGTGATTCACTGAACCAATTGAGATTTTGTCAAGTTGCAATTGCTGGGTAAGCACAGTGGACTGTTAAAACCTACTTAAATTCAGGCCTATTCGCTAATGAATCATTCAGATCGAATTGTGAATAGGTTCGAGTGACTGGCATGTCTAAATGCTCCAGTGGGCTGTGTGAGGGATGACAGACGTACCATCTGACTCCATCTCACTGCCTGTCTCTCTGAAGCTCTTCCAGCGCTCCTTGGCCCGCGAGAGAAAGATCTCATACAAATCTGAGAGGAACAGAAAGGAAAGAGTGTAACAATTCTCAGACAGCAGATTAAGGCTTTAATCATAAAACCTTAAAAAAAGACAGATGAAACATCAGGTCTGTATGTTAGATTTAGCTTAGACTCTCACTTCTGAAGGTCCTAAATGCAAAAATCCTTTTCTTTTGGGAGTGTCACAAATAAACTCCTCCAAATTTCATTACAAAGAAGGTTTAAAAATCGACTCAGGCGGACCTGCACAGTGCAATCTTGCATTCATTCATGTGAGTACTGCATAATGACACACTTCAGACAGAATGTTTGCCCAAAAGGTTTAGCTAATCCTGGGCTTAACCGCATCTTCAAAGGTGGCTCTTCACTGAGACATGAAAGAGAGAGTAAAATAGAAAAAAACCTGAGGTTATGTTCAGCTCATTCCCAATGGCCAGACTCCAGACTTTCCCCCTCACGTTGGGTGGAAGACCTTGCCACCACAGATCCCTCACACGCCGCGTGCCACGCCTGAAGAAACACACACAGAGAGAGCAGTGAACAGAGTGGAATAAAATGTGCATTTTACATTAGATTTAACTATACGCATAGGTATTAATATTTATTGAAACTTCCTATCGGGAACAAGCAATATGCTGCCTACGTAGTCAGCTCCAGTTTTAGCAACCAAGATAATGTGTTTATCATAATTATCACTGCAGGTTCTGATAATTAAGGGCGGCTGTCTCACATGCTTTCCCAATTGGGAAGGATTTCGGTGTTCCAAACCACCATGGCATTAGCGATGCTTTCCTCCTGTTTAAATCTTTCCTTCATTTGCTTTTTCTTCTTCTGAGCCTCCTTCAGTTCTGTGAACAACAGTCATATTACCTCATATTAAAGTTTAGCAAGGCAGAGTGTGCTAAAAGCATTCCTGACTAAATGAAATAGCACATTTCCACATTTAATGACCACCTTGGTCTTGGCAAGGGAAAGATGCAGTAGTGTGGTAAGTGTGTTTTGAATGGGTGAATCACTTGAAAACACGTCTGGGTCACATTCACCCAAATCAAAGTACTTTTTCATTGCTAAAAATAAAGGCTATTTTTCATTATTTTTTAAGACAATTATGCATACTTCCCCGAAAGTGTTGTTACCATAATGCTTCCAGACAGTTTATTATTTTATTATATGTATTTGTTTATTTTTGAGGTTTTAATTCCTGTTATAGTGGTGATTTTCAACACTAACTTCTGTAAAGTGGTCATTTTTACTGTATTTAGGTAAAAAAAAAAATTTTTATTTGAATCCCAGAACCACCATCACAATGTATAAAAATCTTTATCTGAATAGCAATTTATTTTCATTACAGTACTTTTCTTTTCTTTTTTTAAATGTATTTATTTGTTTATTTATTGCATTATGGTAATGACACAAACTTTAGAATATTTTAAAAAATGGTTAACTTTTCTATGATAAATTAATTGTGATGCAACTCATTTGCATAAAACCATCTGATTTTGGGACAAAATATGTCCCAGGTGTGTTCTTGACACGTTTAATGAGATTTAGCCATATTTAAACCAAATTAGCACAATAAAAACTGGGTACACTGAAAAAATAAGTAAATAAATATATAAGTAAATAAATAAATAGCCATAGAATTTACTTTGAAACAATTTTACTCAGAAATTCATTTAAAATTAATTTTACTAATACATTTTACAAGTAATTACAAATAAATGGCAAGTAACACTGAATTATAATGCAGTTCAACAAGGTAATTTACACTGGACTCTCTCTCGTCTCATATAATCTCTCGTTTTGGTGTGTACATTTTTTTTAAAAATTCAGCTATTCATACTTGAAATTCAGAAATCTTTTTGATATTATATTTTGTACCCAGAGGAAAAACATACATTTGGCTTTCAAATTAAATACGAAATTTTGAAGTGGAAAGATGTGAAATAGTATTTTCTTGCAAACTGTTTTCCAATCATCTTTGTTTAATAAATGTACCTCTCTTCTTGGCCTCCGCCACCATTTCATCATACTCCTGACGGTGGCGCTGCGCTTCCTCTTCTGACTTAGCAGGGAGGTTCCTTAGGAAGGAAGCCAATGATTTCAGTTGTCACAATAAACGGACAATTAAATGTCTCAAATGCACAGCCTAGAAACCTGTTAGCATTGACATGTTTCAGAAACAACTGACGAATTCACTGAGAAGTTTCTGGAAACGGCCTCATCGCTGGTTTATCTCATGGCTGGGCTGACACACTCACATTTCACTGCTCATTTATTCTTCATGAGGACTTGGGGACTGAAGAGACTTGCGTGGCGAAATACAACCCAGTCTGTGCTAAATCTTATTTATAGGCCTTTGTTTGGGAAAGATGAGCCTCTCAAGGTTTGCTTGGGTGTATGTATCACAGGTCAATGTATCCTGAGCAACTTGTGCCACAAGTTAGGAGTGTGACGATACATCTACCTGTACTCTCCTGAAAGTACCTCAAAGACTCCCCCAACTGAATCTTACAGTTGAATCAATGTAGAAAACATATCTTTTTAAATACTGACATTATATTAAGGCTAGGCTGTAGGAGAACTGTTGTTGCTTTTTTCCCCAAGGTTTTTTTCTTTTCATTATACATCAACTGAAATTTTTCATTCTATGCAACACTTTCCTTTAGCTTGCACATTAGGGGAATAAATATATTACACACTAAGTACAGTGTGTTACTGTATGTGTAAGTATTATGCCATGATTTTCAGTTAACTCATTTAAACCTCTTTAGGATGGGCGATGTGGTTGAAATTTTTGCCCTGTCATTTATATGCATATAAATTAAACAAAACCTTGCAGGTTTCAACTGCTTGATTGTTTTATATTGTTATATAGCTGTATGTTATATTGTTGCACAATGCAATCTATATTGTTGCCCAGCTCTAGCTGGCTAAAACGAACGTAAGATTTGAAGATATCAAGATATTAAAAAAATAATGTAATTATTTTTTGTAAAGCTGCTTTGAAACATGTATTGTGAAAAGCGCTATACAAATAAAACTGACTTGACAATATATTGGTGAACTCAAACTACTACTACAGGCTGCTGACTAAACCATATCCACTATTGTTTATTCTACAATATAGATACAATATATATGATACAGTGCATCCGGAGAGTATTCACAGCGCTTCACTTTTTCCACATTTTATGCTATAGTCTTATTCCAAAATGTATTAAATTCACTATTTTCCTCAAAATTCTACAAACAATATCCCATAATGACAACATGAATGTTTGTTTGAAATCTTTGCAAATTTAAAAAATAAAATAAAAATATATATATCATAAGTATTCACAGCCTTTGCTCCATACTTTGTTGAAGCACCTTTGGCACCAATTACAGCCTCAAGTCTTTTTGAGTATGATGCTACAAGCTTGGCACACCTATTTTTGGGCAGTTTCTCCCATTCTTCTTTGCAGGACCTCTCAAGCTCCATCAGGTTGGATGGGGAGCGTCGGTGCACAGCCATTTTCAGATCTCTCCAGAGATGTTCAATCGGGTTCAAGTCTGGGCCACTCAAGGACATTCACAGAGTTGTCCCGTAGCCACTCCTTTGTTACCTTGGCTGTGTGCTTAGGATCATTGTCCTGTTGGAAGGTGAGCCTTCTGCCCAGTCTGAGGTTCTGAAGGCTCTGGACTGGGTTTTCATTAAGGCTATCTCAACATTTTGGTGCATTGAGCTTTTCTTCTACTCTGACGAGTCCCTCACTGAAAAACAGCCCCACAGCATGAGGCTGCTACCAGCACACTTTACTTTTGGGATGGTACTCTGCGGGTGATGAGCAGAGCCTGGTTTCCTTCAAACATGATGCTTGAAATTGAGGTTCATCAGACCAGAGAATCTTGTTTCTCACAGTCTGGGGGTCCTTTAGGTGGTTTTTTGCAAATGCAGAAGTGTTTCATGCGTCTTCCCTGAGGAGAGGATTGAGTCTTGCCACACTGACATAAAGCCCAGATTGGTGATGTTTGTCCTTCTGTAGGTTTCTCCCATCTGCATATACGATCATGGAGCTCAACTAGAGTGACCATCTGGTTCTTGGCCACGAGTCTAACCAAAGCCCTTCTCCATCAGTTGCTCAGTTTGGCCAGGAGGCCAGCTCTAGGAAGAGTCCTGGTTGTTTCAAACTTCTTCCATTAAGGTTAACAGAGACTACATGCTTCTGTGAACCTTCAATGCTGCAGAAATTTTTCTGTACCCTTCCCCAGGTCTGTGACTCAATACAATCCTGTCTCAGAGGTCTACAGACAATTCCTTGGACTTCATGGCTTGGTTTGTGCTCTGAAATGCACTGTTAACTGTGGGACCTTATATAGACACGTGTGTGCCTTTCCAAATCATGTCCAATCAACTGAATGTACCACAGGTGGACTCCAATCAAGTTGTAGAAACATCTCAAGGATGATCAGTGGAAACAGGATGCACCCGAGCTCAATTTTGAGTGTCATGGCAAAGGCTATGAATACTTATGTACATGTGATTTTTTTCATTTTTTATTGTGAATAAATCTGCAAAGATTTCAAACAAACTTCTTTCACATTGTCATTATGGGCTATTGTTTGCAGAATTCTTAGGAAAAATAATTAATTTAATCCATTTTGGAATAAGGCTGTAACATAACAATGTGGAAAAAGTGAAGCGCTGTGAATACTTACCGAATGCACTGTATGTACTGCAACCAATGTCAGAGCTCGGCACAAAAATATGAATAATCAAAACATAAATAGATATGTGTTTGAAGACTTTAATATGAAAGAGGAAAAATGCATTTAAAACTATATATGTGTGCATATATACAGTGCGTGCAGAATTATTAGGCAAGGTGATATTCTAGTCTGATTTTTTTCCAAGCACATTTTACCAATTCCAAACCACATCAATCTTAATAACTACAATTGATATTGTATTTAATCATTTATAAGTGATATATCATTGTCCATGAAGACTGGAAGTGAAAAACTTATATTCAGGTGTGCATAATTATTAGGCATGTTTTCTTTTACAGATAAAATGAGCCAAAAAAGAGATTTAACTCAGACTAAAAGTCAGCTCACTGCTTGATTGTTTATATCATTGCAAAATGTAAACAATAGAGTACAATGTATACATTTTATATATATATATATATATATATATATATATATATATATATATATATATATATACACACACACATACAGCACATCTAACTTTATTCACATTCTGTATATACAGTATATTTGAGTAAAGCAATATATACTATATAGCAAATCTCAGCTGCGTGATTCTTTATATGGTTGCAAAATGTAAATTATATTATCGTCCAGCTCTAATCTGCTAAATGCAACTATAAGGCACAAATATATTAAAAACATTAACATCATGATTTTCTGTAAAGCTGCTTTGAAACAATGTATATCATGAAAGGTATTAAACAAATAAAATTGATTTGACTATACGCAGGTCAACTCCTAAACTACTACTTTTCAACATTTATTATTATACATTACAGTCTATGATACGTTTTGCAACCAAAGTCACAGCTCTGCTAAAAAATAAATAAATAAATAAAAATGACTATCAAACCACTGATAGATACTGTAAGTATCTTTAAAATCAAGAAGAAAAAAATATAATTACATAAACAATTGCATGAAATAATATTTAAAACAATTTTAAAAACTTAAATATAGGTTTGGCTAAAGAAACTTCTTTTATTGTCAACAGATTATTACAACCTGCAGCTGGTTAATATGGAAGAAACAGCTTTTATCTTGTGCTGTACCCAGTTAGTCAACAGTTTTATAGTGATACTCACGCGGGACGGTCCTCTAATATGAGCGCTGTGGTGGACAACGGTTCGAATTCCAGGTTCTTCCGTCGGCCCTGAGCGGGCAGGGAGGGACTCTGGCCCGATATAGACACCTTGGCCTCGTACTCCTGTGAGAAGAGCAACAGGTCAGGTTCACATGCTTGTGGCCACTGCAATGAACGGAGAGTGTTATATGGGCTGAATGTGCTGCGAATTGAATCACAGGCTTGTGAGAGTTGAACATGAGAATATGGAGGCAGGTGGCAGGCGTGTGAAGATGAAGCACACGAGTCACTACGTGTGATGTGTACGGCCATGGTCATGTGAACGTTGGGTGTTTGTTCATACGAGGAAGTGAGAGGACACCTGAACGTTTCAAACCCTCGTGCTGCTTTAAGGAATTGTGTGAAACCACATCTAGCTGCAGAGGTGTTTTCCTGAGAACGGTCAGCCTGGCTGGTACGGTTCCTCTTCCTGTGCCATTTACAGCACAAGCTCAGTTATCATTACTGACTGAACAGCAGCACAAAGACTCATCCTCATTTGTCTGAGAAGCTGCAACAGATGTCAATGGACATATTGTGAAAAAGGCCTTTTTCTTAGAAATGTGGGTGAAGAAAGGAACTAGTTAGAGAGGAGAGAACAGAGGATCAGCTGGTGTTTTTCATGCAGTTTAGCTGCTTGATATCAGAAGAACATCATTTAAGGTTCATACTAAGTGATGCATATTTACATATTCAGACTTAGGGATCAACAGTTACGGTTTTTTCCTGTTGGTCTGCTCGATTTGTTGATTTGTCTCCATTAAAAAAAGAAATTATCCATTTTTATGGTTATTTTTAGCAACATATATGATTACATTAATATTCAATATCTAATTTAATATTATATAATTAAATACATACAACAATGTTTCTTTACTTCATAGAAAGATAAATTTGCTCCCCACCCAAAACAATTTTATTTTCATTAAATGTTAAATTTTCCTTACTAAAATTTACAAAATATATTTTTCATTAAATGTTTTTTTAACTATTTTTTTCGTCACAAAACAGAACATTTGCCTAAAAACAGCAGAAAATACAATGTCCTACAGTAGGTTAAAAGGACCAAACTTTACAATACGGTTTAATAATATTAGTTAGTGCATTAGGTATAATGAACTAACAATAAATAACATTTTTAAAACATTTATTAATGAATTTTCATCTATAAATAATATATTCAGTGAATGCCGTAACTTTATAATCCATAGATTGTGCGTTGGTAATTCATGTTTGTTCATAATACATTATTTAACTGAACTTAAAATGTTACAAATATATTGATAAAGGTAGAAATTAATCATTTATATTAATAAATGCTGTAAACATATTGTTCATTGTTCGTTCATGTTAGCTGTTGCAAAACCTTTCACCCAAAATGTTAAAACTCCATTTGACTTTCTTCCGTGAATGCAAAAACGATTTTCTTAAGGAATATCCACACAAAGCCATTTTCCATACAATAATCAATTTTTAAATGTACTGCAATATTTTCCTCATGATAGTGTATTGATATTCTCACATTAAAAAAAACAATATTTGTTTTAAATCTGTCACATTTCACAAAATAAAGGAAACTGATCGCCATTAAGAGCAAGGCATAATGTGTTGTATCAAGACGTTGCCAGATTAAACTTGAGACAAATCACAAAACCTCAACTTTGCAAAAGTGCAAATGAAATTTAAGAGCAACACGAAAGATTTTCAGTAAATAACTACTTCAAAATTTCAGTCTGACAACTTCACAAGACACAAAATAGAGCACACAAGTCATATGGACTCTTCTGACAGGAGGCTGATGTTTCCTGGTCATTATATGATTTAACCATATGGAAAAGATCAGCAGGAACATTCTTCAAAATATCTTATTTTGCATTCAACAGGAAGAAGACAAGTCTGAGGAAATAACTTCATTTTTGGGTGAACTATCCTTTCAACATGTACAGGAAACGTTTCAAGCAGGCATGTCACGTGACGTGAGAATGACTGATGGGAAGTGAAGGCGTACGGCTCCGTGCACAGAACAGACATGAAGGACAGCTCATTTAGAAACCGAACATCATACCCCTGAACTTAAGAGATTGGGTGTAGATACAGATGTGAGATTGCCTGGGTTACCTTCCTTAAGAGAGAGCAAAATGAGAGAAATACAGTAGATAAAGCAGAAATAATGGTGTGGCCTTCAAAACTGTGCTGACTGGACTGCTTTCAGAGGAGTTTATGCTGACACGATTTAGTGGAGCGATAAGTCGTGACAGCAACATCTGCTGTTTACTGAATGGCCTTTAGATCTCACTGGATTCAGTTTTTCTTATTTGTGTGTAGTTTAAATCAATAAACAGAAGGAAACGAGGAGTTTGGCCGCTAGTATTCTAAGAGAACATGTAGAGAGCCGCGTGTGTGACAGAAGATAAGCAGAGCAGAGATAGCATGAGGCCGTGCATTTAATAAAAACATTGTGCATTTGTACTCCCTAAAACATGTGCTGACCTCTAAACGACCTTCTCAGTCTTTCTGCTAAAAAGACAGACACGCTAATATCCTGAATGGAAATGAAGCCAGCTGGACTCCACTAGTGTTGCTTTCGTCAACGAAAATTTTGACTAAATATCGTCGTCAACGAACCTTTATCACGTGACGAAAACGAGACGAGACGAAACGTAAATGCTGGTCATGTGACGATGACTATAACTAAATGTATAATGCAATATTATTGACGAATAAAAACGAGACTAAATGTGCTTTACAAAATAAAAACTATGCTAAAATGTCTCTTCATTTTCGTTGACCCAAACGAGACGAAACAAAATGTTATAACGTTATTTCGTCTCGTTTAGTTGCGTTATTATTATTATTATTATTATTTTGCAGTATTTCTGTTTCCTGTGTCTCAGGTCGCACTACGCAGACGCAGGCGACGTCACTTCCTCAAGCCCCACTCGCGGCATTATTTAGAAGACGATGACAACAAAGTACCGATGGCCAGGGTTCGTCTTTGGGAGAAAATGTATGCGTGTGTACTTCTAACATGTTTAGTTGGTAAAATAAATGTTGTAAATTCAAATCAGAGCGTCTTCCGTGTCTGGAATGGATGTATTCTAGAGTCTATAAGGTAACAATAATATAATAAGATAACCTTGTTTGAAATGGGTTTGGCTAAAAGAAAATTTTGGTTTCGTCTATACTACTAGGTATTTATACTATATTGACTGGGTTAAATAGAACTGCATTACTAAAAAGAGACTAAAATACAATTTTCATTGACTAAAACTAGACGAAAATAGTCATGGATAATTCTGACTAAAATAAGACTAAAATGCTCAGACTTTTAGTTGACTAAAACTTGACTAGACTAAAAAGAGTATGAATGTGACTAAAACTAATAAAAACTAAAATGACAGCTTCACACAAAGACTAGACTAAAACTAAAATTAAAACAGGCCGCCAAAAACAACACTAGACTCCACACACTGCGCCTGGTTTCTACTCTAGCTGCTAGATCAGGCCTCAGCATACAGACTAAGACACAGTCTCTTTGAGGTACTGTACTGTAGTTTGCCTAAACGACAGAAGTGAAACTTGTATAAAGCTGGCTGGTGAGATAAACTGAATTGTTTCTGGTTAGACAGCACCAAAAGCAGAACTGTTTAAAACTGTTTCTTCCAGAGCCCAAAAATACATTTTTTCCCCAAACCTTTCAAAGATGGGTGAATTGAGAAAATTGATTTTTTTTTTTTTTTTTAGCTCAGCTCTGTCTAGTGTTTATTTATTTTTTCACCGTTTTTGCTGTTTGCCTATAAATGTATGAATGTTTGTATGTCTTTATATTTTTTCCTGGTACAGCGACCTTGAGCTTGGGAAAGGTGCTTTATAAATAAAACATACTATTATTATTAGTAGTAGTATATTTCTTATCCTTGAAACTGATTTTTAATTGTTTTTCTTAAAAAAATACATAATGTATATGTACTACTATACTATATAAAATACATTTTTCAGTGACAATGGAGCTATTTATTCGTTTCTCAGCAAGTGAAACTACACCTGTCACAGAAATGTAATACTGTATTTTTGTTCCTTATTATGTTCGATTAGCTGTGAGGAATACTCCACAATCTCACACAATGGAGTTTTTGTAGACAAAAAAAAGGTAAACTTCCATAATATTCTAATAATAAACTAGATAATACTTCAGATGGTAAATTTTCCATTTCCACTAGGGTAAAATATGTTGAATCACTTTTTTTTGGATCACGCTCTTCACATATGCATCCAGCTTCCATAATGAGATATATTATTTTATATATTATAGCCCTTGTGAAAAAGCAGAGCACATCATAATTGTACTGAATGTGCACTTGTAGTGTACTTCAAATGTTAAAAGTATATTTTAAAAATGTACAAACAAAAGAATATTAATTAAATAAAAGACCACTTGAACGTAATTAAACAAATGAATTTTAACCATAGTGTGTTATTCAATATTACATTTAAAGTGAATATATTTGAAATGTATTAAACTGCAATGCCATCACTAGAGTAATTACAAATACATTTAAATACATGAAGTTTCATGGAATTAAAGTATATTTTAGTTTACAATAAATGCTTGTCAGTAAATTCAGCAGTACACTTTATTCACCATTTTTGAAAGAAAAAGTTATGAAACTATATATAAAGATGTATTTACAGTAAGTCCTACTTAAGTGGGTCAAAAAGTTCAGCTAATTGCATTTAATAGAAATTGAAATACTAATATTTTAATCTAATTGCAATTAACAAATAAGTGTTTGCAAAAAATTACATTCAGTTCACATTTAAGTATATTCTTTTAAAGTACATTATATCCGTAATAAGTAAGTTTATTGCAATTTGATTGGATTATCAAAAATCACTGGGGGTGAAATCATTTACATTTTGATGTTTTTTCTTCAGAATAATGTGCACTGCTGAATTTTGCACAATAAAACTAGAGGAAAATTGTTAAGAGAGTGAGTTTTGATTTCATGTTCACTTAGTAAAAAAAAAAGCACACGCTAAAAAAAGAAAACAATAAACAGCTATTTATATTGATAATACAGTTCTATGAAGACTATCAATCTGAATCAGGTGTGAACAGACCTGCTGAATGGTCTTGGAGTCTTTGGGAGGACTCTCTCTCAGCGGGACCTTTCCAAACAGTTTCCATCCGGGTGCACTCTGGGCCTCCCTCTGCTTTCTGGTGAACACACTTCTGCCAAAGACATCATCAGAGAGCATCTGTCAAAACCTGAAAACACTGCACTGACAATGCAAAAAAATAACTGCAAGGGCACAAGCCAGTTCTGTAGGCTGATTTTGGCTTAACAGCATGAAGATAACGCTTGAGAAGAACACCACTACAGCCTGTGAACAGAGATAAAGCACAAGCTGATTCATAAAGAATTATGAAAACCATGAAGCATGAAATTTGAAGAAGTGTTCCTCTTTTGCAGACACTGTCAGAAACACAGCTGAGACTGAGATCTGATCTGCGACTCAGCTTTAACAAGCATCGTAAAATATGAGGAAATTCATAGTTTAAGTTTCCAGTCAACTCAGTAATTGGAAGGAGACAATTTTGGTCAAAACCTGATTACTCTTGAAGTTTTATGTGTTGATCAAAGAGATTAATTTCTTGAAGAGAAGTTAATTTCTTTTGATAAGTTTCTTCTTTATACCATAATACACTGACAATTTAAAAGGACAGACCAGCTAAAAATGTATTTTTTTTTTCCATCACTTACTTCATTTTACATCATTTAGCATGTCATTTTATTTTCTTTGTTCCACGAAAAACAAAATAAAAATGTTTAGTAGAATGTCTTAGCTGCACTTTTCCATGCAAAATAAAATAAAAGAGGTGGAATAACATGAGAATTAGTACATCAAAAAATTTGAATTTTTGGGTAAAATATGACAAGTACAAACCATTAAATAAATAAATAAATATTCTACATTTTGTTTAAAAAAAAAAATCACTATTTATTAATATTTGAAAAAACCTTCAGATATATGAGATATTAGAAAATTTGACTTTTTTATGAATATGAAAAGGCAACATTAGGTTGTAAAATAAAATAATTGTAGAAAATACTTTTTACCAATCTATCTACCTACCTATATATATTTATATTTGAAGCTTTATATATATTATCTATATATAATATTAGATATTAATCATACTGATTATAGATACTATGAAGATGTGTATTCACAGTGTAAAGTAAAAATATCACTTACAGTTAATAAATGTCATCTTTTCTTGAAAATGTTCTAAAAGATTTCAAAACCATATTACACAACATAAATCCATGAGTGCATGGGTCAAAGACGAAAAAGGGTTTAAGCATAAAAACAATAAGTGTAATATTGCTCTAACTGTTGTTGTTTTTCCCCCCAAAAATTAAAAAGTTTTCTGTTTAATTCAATTACAATTTTGTTTTTGTTTTTCTGAGCACAAAATAAATATCATATATTTTTCCCTGATTTACAGAAGATACCCACTAAAATGTCATTCAGTGTAACAGTCTTGTCAGGCATATTTACAACAAAAATCAATTTATGACATATTAAAAGACTAATTACTTTCACCCCAGATACTAATTAGTTGTAATTTTACATTTTTAAAACTTGCCACTATCCTAGGTTTTGCCTATTTGTCAGTAAGAATTTTTTACTCATTTAAAACAATAAAATTTAATATGCTCCCTTATTCTTTTATATATTTTAATATGTACAAGTCAAAATAAGAATGTTGTTTGATTTTTTTATATAAATATTGTGTTACACTGAATGACGATGTAACATTATTTCAACCAAATTTTGACATTTTATTCTCCAAAAACATATTTAAAACCTTAAAAGTAGACACTTTACTTACATTTAATGTGCTTTCTATGGACATAAAATCATTTTTGTAAATTTCTTTTGATGCGGACATCCTTACGTCTTTGACCCGCATGTGTTTTAAACTACATTTGTTTCTTCATCAAGAACACTCTTATCTGTCATTAATTCCTACATCATCTAATTATCTTTCTGATAGTCTCAGTATAATAGGTACCTTGGAATTATGGTTCTCATATTTAGCTAAAGCAGTATTTTATATGAAGCAAAATTGCATAGCATTACAATACCTGCTGAAGATCTCAGAGATGCCATGTTTCCTCTGGCTGAGAGTCAGATCTGCGACAGCAACACTTAACACACCAGGGATGTTGTCTGGGGCACTCTGACGCCGACTGATCTCGTACGTGTTCCTGGGTTTCAGACTCACATCCGTGAAGCTCAAGTCATCAGGTCTGTCTGATGTGGAAAAGGTCTCGTCATCATCCGGACTGTGAGGAGCAGAGTCAGTGTTGAGGAAAATGCTAGAGGAAAACATCCTGAGAGAGTGTTTCGGAGTTGACGGACTGGCTGAAGAGTTCCTATCCAAAGACGGATGGCCTTCAGAACAACTGGTATCGTTAAACACTGAATTTTGGCCATTTGAACAGCCTTCCGAGCTGGTAGTTCCATCTTCAGCTGCATCTTGAGGTGGTGGAGCAGAAGAAACAGCATCCAAAGCACCACCTCTGGAGCCTGCCAACAGTTCTCCATTTGCAATCATACCATCATCTTCTGAATTCAAGTAGCTTCCTGCAGGACGAGATGACTTAGGATCGTCCCGCTCAGTCACTTCATGTGTACCATGGCCTGCATGTCCATTCGGGAGCTTAGTGCCACATGGCTGGTTACTGGTCTGATGCTGTACTTTATCACATGACTCTGGTGCCTCATGGTCCTGGCTGCTCTGCAATTGGCCTTTCTCTCCCCGCGTTGTTCCAGTATGGGAGAACATGCCTTGCATTATGTTCTCCTGCCTGTCTATAACATCTGCGATGCGCGGAGGTGGTCTGCCTTCCTCAGCACCCCTGCCTCCAGAGGAAGATGACTCCACCATCAGCTTCACAGGTGAATCTACAGAATGGCCACAATGCTTGGAGATGACACTGCTTTTCTGGTCCCCGCTGGGTGGATAACCTAAAATAAACCAATTTGAAAATATAGGCAGTGAAATATTTTGCGAGTTTCAAATCCTGTTATGCGGTCTACCTAGAAGACAGCACTTTAGGGCATGACAGACATGTTCGAAACATTCGATTCAGTATTTTCGATCATCGTTTGGAATGTTTGATTCAGTATTTTAGGCATTAAGGATGTTTTGGGTCATCTGAGCTTTGTTGAACATCATAATCACATTTAGAAAGTTTGCTTCAGTATTTCGGGGCATGACAGAACATTCCATTCAAGCACTGATTCAGTATTTTTAAGCATCGTTGGACTTGTTCAGTTCAGAGTTTCTGAACATCAGAATGTTTGAAATATATTTTATTCAGTATTTGGGCATCGTAACTGCATTTGTAACGTTTAAATTGAACATTTAATTCAGCATCTTAGATGGGCATCAGGAAAATGTTTGGAAAGTTTGATTGGGTAATTTGTTGAATCATTAATTCCACTTAGAATATAACATAATCGCGTCTGGAACGTTTGATTCGATTATTCGATTCAACATAGGCACTCAGTATTAAGTTTTACATAAACATATGATTCACCTTTTTGAACAACATTCGATTTAATTCACTATTTTAAAGCACGATTGAGCATTCAATACAACATGCGATTCAGTACTTCTAGCCATTGTTGTACCCGAACGCTCAACTCGAATTTTATGATCGTTTGGAATATTCTATTTAGTATTTTGAGCATCACAATCATGTTCGTAACGTTTGACTCAAACTTTGGATTCAGCAGCCCAGCTGAGCATCAGAATCAAGTTTGGAACATCACATTTTGTTGCATATATTCCATTTGTAATGTCGAATCGGTACATCCAATTCCGATTTTACTGAACACCATAACAGCAGTTTTGATTTTTTTTTTATTCGAACATTTATTTCAGCTTTGTTGAAGCGTTTGAAGGCTCTATTTATTAATTTAGTGCATGACAGAACATCCAGAACATCCAATTACATCCAACTCGAATGTCTACTGAGGGTTTTTTTGTTTGTTTGTTTTTGAACGTCATAGCTTTTAGTATTTTTGGCATCATAACCGCGTTTGGAACATTTGATTTAAACATTTGATTTAGTATTTTGGGCATAATTACGTTTGTAGCGTTTGAATAATTCGATTCAGCTTAGATGAGCATCATAATCAAATTCGGAACGCTTCATTCAGCATTTTGTGGCATGACAGGCGAATCCGGAAAAATTTTCAATTCAGAACGTTCTGAACGCATGTGAGAAGCCCATAAATGCTGTCTAAGTAGACAGGCGAATAAGGTTTGAGACAGCCAATACTGCATTACTGTCAAAATGCATCATAATATAAGAGCAAGTGAATGTACGTTACATACCCATCGGCCGCAGCCCAATTCCTGATAGCAGCACAAATGACCCCTACTGTAGTCCTCTTTTAGACCATCCAGTGAGGAATGTTTACATCTCAGTTTGTTCTCATATAAAGCAAATATATCTGTACAGGTTCATCCTCAGTCTTTTCCATTTCATTCAAAATCCTCTTGTGGATTGACAGCCGAAGCGCTGTAGTTCAGTGTTGTACTCCGCTCTTCTTTCACCATGACACCTATTCAGACTGTCCTCCAACATATTAACGGGATAAATATTAATAGTACTTAAATAACGTGAGTTAACAGACATGCACGCTAAAACATCAAAGCTTTCCTGTCTCAGACCGGTAGATTACCGTATCCTCACCGTGATCCGAAGCCATCTTGAAATTCCAGTGACGTCATTCGATGCGTTACTAACAGGAGAGTCCACGCGCCCCCTGCTGGACATATTCAACAACACGCATTCAGAAGATGCAGGCTTCAGAGATAAATATTGTACTGTACAGACACAGTAGACACAGACAGATAAAATGATTGCACAGCTACATCATAATTAGCTAATTTCACATTAAACTGTGCTTCACAACTTTAAATCTCACACAACTGTTAACGGCAGGCTGAAAGTAGTCGTTTTTCAGTCAAATGTAAATAAATAAATAAATAAAATAAATAAAAACACACAAGGAAGACGTTTTACTCGAGACATTTCTCAGAAATTGAAAAATACATTTTCTGTAACACTTTGTTCTTGCAAAAAGCTATTGTGAAACACAAAACTCATGAAAAAGCAAAACTGTAAAAGCTAAAATACATAAATTAACTATTATAACTAGTATGAACTATACATAATGTGACAATTTGCTTTAGAAGACATTTATAAAATCTGCCTTCACTGACTACCAAATGTGATTTCACAGTGTTCATTTGTTCACATGACAACTACAAATATGTAACGATTGATTTTAGTTTGAAGCACAGAATTTTAGATTGATTAATCGATAGATAGACAGACAGACAAACAGGTAGATAGATAGATAGATAGATAGATAGATAGATAGATAGATAGATAGACAGACAGATAGATAGATAGATACATAGACAGACAGACAGACAGACAGATAGATAGATAGATAGATAGATAGATAGATAGATAGATAGATAGATAGATAGATAGATAGATAGATAGACGGACAGTCAGAGACAGACAGACAGACAGACAGATAGACAGACAGATAGATAGATTTCTTTTCTGTTTTCTCTAACTCAGTGAGCGCCCTCACTCAGTAATGTCGAACCCTAGTGAACTGATCTCTCCTCTCTCTCCGTGGCGCTACACTCAGCAGCAAACGCAGTGCTGCCCCAGTCCCTCTTTCGCGCTGCTATTCAGCAGGAGCACGATGGCACTTTGTAAGAAGACGACACCGAGACCTTTCGCAAAAGAGCTTCACTGGAAAACAGAGAAACTGGTGACGTGAGGAGCCACTTGGATATGATCTATCTGATCGGGGTCCAGAGGAAGCCCCATGGAGAGCGATGGTGCTGAAACGGACAGCTCCGGTGTGGGTGTCCGCGCGTTGACGGGCTGCGCTCTCTGTGCGCTCATCCTCTCCACACTGCTGGGAAACACGCTCGTGTGCGCCGCCGTCATCAAATTCAGACACCTCCGATCCAAAGTCACTAATTTCTTCGTCATATCCCTAGCAGTTTCGGATCTCTTCGTGGCTGTTCTGGTCATGCCGTGGAAGGCTGTCTCTGAGGTGGCCGGCTGCTGGCTCTTCGGGAGCTTTTGTGACACTTGGATAGCTTTTGATATCATGTGCTCAACGGCGTCTATTCTCAACCTGTGCATCATCAGTTTGGACAGATACTGGGCCATCTCAAGCCCCTTCCGTTACGAGCGTAAAATGACCCAAAGGATGGCATTTATAATGATAGGGATGGCGTGGACACTTTCCGTCCTGATCTCTTTCATTCCGGTCAGACTGAACTGGCACAGGGCTGAAGATCATAACGCGCCCTTAAACCTCACCATCAGTTCGGGGGACTGCACTGCAACTTTAAACAGGACTTATGCTATTGCATCTTCACTTATAAGCTTTTACATCCCTGTTATAATCATGATAGGAACATATACGCGGATCTACCGGATCGCGCAAACGCAGATCCGGAGGATCTCCACTTTGGAGAGGGCGGCCGGGCACATGCACGAATGCGTGAGCGAACAGACGCTGAAAACCACGTTTAAGAAAGAAACCAAGGTGTTAAAAACGCTTTCCATCATCATGGGGGTGTTTGTGTTCTGCTGGCTGCCCTTTTTCGTCCTCAACTGCATCGTGCCGTTCTGTGAGCTGGACACTCTTGGAGACTCTCTCTGCGTGAGCAGCACCACTTTCAACATCTTTGTGTGGTTCGGATGGGCCAATTCATCGCTCAACCCGGTCATCTACGCGTTCAACGCGGATTTCCGCAAAGCCTTCACCACTATTCTGGGTTGCAACCGACTCTGCGCGTCTTCCGCGGTGGAGACGGTGAACTTCACCAATGAGCTGGTGTCCTACCATCACGACACCACTCTGCTCCACAAGGACGTGCAGGGCGTTTCCAACCCCCAGTGCCTGGTTCTGGTCCCCGGTCATGGGGAGCACGTGGACTTACCTTTCGACAAGGTCTCGGTCGTGTCCGATTCGTCTCGTATCCAGCGGAACGTGCTGCTGCCAGCCCTAGAGCAGCAAGAGGGAGAGATGGAGATTTCCCTGGACATGATGCCCTTCACCTCCACAACACTGAGCGACTGCTGTGCGATTCCAGGTCAAATTGAGGAGTGTTGACCTCATTTCATTCCATACGAACTTATTTATAGCATCAGAATTAATATGCACATGACATGACCTCATTTTATTTCTGTAGCTATACCACTCAGAAATAGGTCTGAATGTAAGATTTGTGTATTTGAGTTGCATTTAAAATTTCCATCTATTTAGATTACACAGTTGTAATATAAACATTAACTAATAGACATATTTGTCAGTTATACACTACCGAAACAGATTTCTTAAAAAAAGAAAAAAATAATGGCATAGCCTATTAACTATTTACATGTATTTTATTTAATGTATTGAAATTAGTGGTCAATCGATAAAAAAATTAACTAAATAAAAACACATTTTTTTCTGAAATTAATCACGATTAATCCCACCTAACATTAAAGTTTTTAAATATACTTTTATATTGCAGTAATTTCACATTCAATCTTCAAATTAATGTAAAGACAGTATATTTTTAATATTTGTTAATTTATTTAATAACTGAAGGCGAGTATCACTGATACCAATACTACTGATGTCCCTAGGAAATTGTTCTTTATTTTTCTAACATTTAATCAATGACTATAGCCATTCAACATTACAGTATAATTGAGAGCTATCAATTTTAACAGACTTAGACTTTAAAAAATTACAACTTCTAATTTAAGTGAACTTAAAACAATCTTAACATAAACCCATTATTTACCTGTGCCCTTCAGAAAGTAGGAAATATACAGAAACTGAACAAAGTTATCAAAGACTAAATACTACATTAAATATAGATGAATCCTTAAAGCTACAAAAGTTATTGATTTCCTCTTTTTTTGTTCTTTGATGAACAGACATCACAGCAGCTGGGTTATTAGGTTATTTGCCTGCTATTACTTTAAGAGCTCCCGTTGCTGAGTGTGACACGGATCTGACACGCATGCTCGCGGTTTCATTTGCCGGAGTATCTATTTACACTAAGTGCAAATAGCCCGTCTTGTTGGCAAAGGCTATTTACACTAACTCCACCCACTAACGTGTGATTGCGTTACTCAACACTAATAAAAGACACTAAATTAACATCAGTTACCGTGGCGCAGATAGTAAAATGCATTGTTTTTGATGCGAGCGACCCGAGTTCGAGCCCGCCTTTTGCCGAACTTTTTTTTTTTTTTTTTATCTCATATTGCATCAAAAAGGCATTTTTAAATAAAAATGAAGGAAATAATCAAAAAGTTGAAAAGAAGTGTATCGGGTAGGGTTAGGGTAGGTGTAGGGAGGGCTTTATTGTCCCAATAAGGTGGAATGCATTTAATAATGTGAATTCAAATTATAATTTACACTCAATACGTTATTATTGCGTACTGTTTTATAATGTACGACAATACTGAGGTGCAGATAATTGCCACTATTTGCAATAAGTAGTATAAATAGCAGAAAATCTTGCTATTTTAACAGTGTAAATAGAATCTATAGCTATTTGCACTTAGTGTAAATAGCATCCATCGCTATTTGCACTTAGTGTAAATAGCATCTATCGCTAAAAAATATGCTATTTGCACTTAGTGTAAATAGCATTTAATTGCTATTTACACTGAGTGTAAATAGCATCTATTGCTATTTGCACTTAGTGTA
>JAFVLL020017143.1:0-22267 GCA_021397915.2 Tor tambroides
ACTAAAGTAGTCAAACCTGTTCATTAGAAGGGGAAGACCCAATACTTTTGGCTATATATATATATATATATATATATATATAAAGATGCATTGTGATATAGTACAGTTACGTGATACTGTTACTATATCACAATGTATCTTTTTTTTATGACAGGACTGTTATATAGTTAAATAGTCCCTTGTTTTACTTTTACTGTCAGGAGTACATAGAATATAAAAACTTTTTATGTCAAATACAGAAAACTGGTAATCAAATCAATAAATCTAGCAATTTAGTATCTTTTAAAATCTAATCAAATGGAAGTTTAATAATTCCATTTATTTTTTGGCAAGTTAAAACATGAATGAATACAGAACATGGAAAAAACTAGTAATATACCTTCAAAATAATGTTTTAAAAATTTGTATTATAATTATTGATTTAATTAATTAATAATAATAATAATAATACTTTAAGAAGTACTGTGCTCTAGTAAACTTATTTTGGCGGTTGTTTTGAAGAACTTTGAGTTTCTTTGTGTTTTAATAAATTGTTTATTATTTTTATTGTTGTTGTTGTTGTTGTCCTTCAGAAATCATTCTAATATGCTGATTTGCTGCTCTAAAAATATTCTTATCAATGTTGAAAGCTGTTGTGTTGCATGATCTTTTTGTGAAAATGAGTTCTTCAAAAGAACATTATTTATTTATTATGATTCATTTGTAACATTATACATGTCTTTACTGTCACTTTTGATAAATTGGCAGCAGTTCTTTTATATTATTTACACATCAATCAACAATTATCCTCGCACAACTGTAGGTGATTGATAGGGGACATAAATGACCAAAAACAAGTCAAATATCTAATTAAAATCTATGTGGAAGTGTGATGTAGGCTGTTATGGTTTAAAATGACCAAGCATCACTGCAAACACTGAATTCATCAGATCTGCTTCAGCCATGACTCATACATTCAGAGTGGGAACTGTTTTATATTATTATTAATTGTTTGCACTAATGTCAGACGCTTCATTTGTTATAAAAGAGTTGCTCTACTTTCAAATGAAAAGAGAAAATTATTTATTTGTGAAATACTTAATAATTCAAAAATAATATTCCCACATGGTTTACCACAAAAAATAAACATTTAACACCACATTTCCCCAAAACGATTTGAGATCAGACCTCATACACTGATATTCTGAGGGAACACGGAGGTCTGGTCTTTGACAGGAGCTTCTCTAGAGTCAGAAAAGGCTCTGCCAGTAAAATATCTGCTCATATCTAAATTGAATGAGTTCATTTAAAAAAAATCATTAACTTCTAGGTTGCGCGTGTGTGGGGATGAATGTGGATGTGGATGTAGACAGTTGGGGGTTTGCTGATGCTCATTTTCAAGCTTCATTTCCTAGATTGATTTTTTTTGGGATTTAGACAATAATGCGGCATCAGATGTGCGGGCTGAGAGAAAGAGAGAGATAGAGAGAGGACGTTTCATGCTTTACTGAACTTTGATTACAATAAAGTACTCTAGAAGTGCTTTGTGCTGTGATATATGAAGAAAAACTCAAATGTAACCTCCCAGCTTAGAGCTGAACGGTTAGTTTAATCAGTGGCTTCTGTCGCAGTTCCCGCAGACTGTTCTCAAAAGTTATTGCTTCTTAAATTCTGTCCAGTACTCAAACCAGCTTCCTTTTCTTAAATTAAATAGGGATACTTTTAGAGAAGTCTAACATATGTGACCCTGGACCACAAAAGCAGTCTTAAGTCGCTGGGGTATATTTGTAGCAATAGCCAAAAATACATTGTATGGGTCAAAATTATTCATTTTTCTTTTATGTCAAAAATCATTAGGATATTAAGTAAAGATCATGTTCCATGAAGATTTTTTGTAAATTTCCTACTGTAAATATATCTAAACATAATTTTTGATTAGTAATATGCATTGCTAAGAGCTTCATTTGGTCAACTTTAAAGGTGATTTTCTCAGTATTTAGATTTTTTTGCACCCTCAGATTCCAGATTTTCAAATAGTTGTACCTCGGCCAAATATTGTCCTATAACAAACCATACATCAATGGAAAGCTTATTTATTCAGCTTTCAGATGATGTATGAATCTCAATTTTGAAAAATTGACACTTATGACTGGTTTTGTGGTCCAGAGTCACATATTGTCAATGTTCCGGTAATGGATTAGGTCACACCTTTGAGAAACAAAGATAAACCTGAATGTAAACGAACCAAGCCTTTATTAATGTGTTTGCGGATAATGCATCTCAACAGGGTGTCCATTGAAAGAGTGTTTTGGGTTTAATAAACTTTTAGCGCTATTGACAGCTGGGTTCAGAATTGAATCGTCAAATGATGTTCAAACTCCATTTTTGGAACTTTAGATGATTTGAATCATCCATATTTTAAATGATTCCAAAAGAATTTGTGTGTTAAAGGGATAGTTCACCAAAAAAATGAAAATTCTATCATTAACTTACCTTCATGTCTTCCAAACTTGTATGAGTAGCTGGTAGTCATTAGCCCTATTCGCACGGGATTAGTATTACCTGGTGACCTCCAGTCATTTGTAATAATTGCGGAGGTTGTCTGTGATCTTAATCCTGTGCGAATCGGCCATGTCTGTAATTTGAAAAGTAAAAATTCCCCCGTAAATGACCTACCATATGTCGCCAAACACCGAGGTCCTGTGATAAAATTAGTCCCGTGCGAATCGGGATCTCTGTGATTTGGCCAGTATTTGGCGGGTCGTATATCATTTTTCGAGGTTTTTGTTTCCGGTTCCACATCTTTCGCGAAGAATGGAGCTGCGTTGGAGTGTTTTGATAGTATTTTGGGTGCTGTCATATCGCTATACTACACTACACAACTATACAATTTGCAGAAAGAGAAAGCTGAAAAGGTCTCGAGGTTAATGTGTTACAAAATAATCAAGCATAAAGCTGAGATATTATTTTAACCTGGTGAAATGTAAATGACACAGGGCACGAAACTATATTAGTTTCTTTTTTAAAATCCATCTAATTGGACCATAGCACGAGACTCTCAAAGCCTTGACATCCGGGTATCCGGGAGACAAGTCAGTAAATTCGAGTAAAATCACAGACTTCGTTTATCCCGTGCGAATGCACCACACGAAATTCAGATGTGGGGGGGGGGGGGGTAATTTCTGAATCACACAAGGTCCCCAGATAATACTAATCCCGTGCGAATAGGGCTATTGACTTACATAGTATGTAAAAGTTTGTTTAAAAATAAATAAAATCGGCAGCTAAGGTTGCTGGAACTTAAAATATGTTAGTAACATTACTTACTTTTTCAGATTTAAACAAACATGCAAGGCTCATCTGGTTAGTGGCATTAACAGCTAGCATTTAAACTGATCTATATCCAAGTCCAGCCACTAATATTACTATTAGATGTTTTATTTGCCAAATACCAGCAGTCAAATCAACGTCATAAAGAATCCTGCATGCTAATCACATGCTGCAGGAAATATGTCACATTTACAATCTCCACATGCTGCAAATTGCAGTCAGAACAAACAGCGCAGGCAGATACTAACAGTAGGCCCACCCAGACAGGTGAATGTCAACTGTTTAAAGACATGAGTGTAAAGACACTGTTTGCAGACCTTTTCAGCATGGTGCAATAAAAAGTGAGAAATACACTTGCCTTCTGTTCAACTCTGCGTTCCTGTTACTGTAATGTTTGTAAGAATGTTGTTGTTATGTTGGGCGTCTCTCAGGACTTTACCCTATATTTGGGATTGAACTTGTAAACTTTGTCCTAGAATCCCAGATTTTTTTTTAAGGAATATCCAGTGTTAAATACAACTTAAGCTCAATTAAAAATTATAAATATGTAAATATTATGCAGTGTATATATGCAGTTCAAGATTTTTTTGTCTTTTAAGCTAGAAAGTTGTGGAGTCCAGTCTGGATTTGTGGTATGATTTGAGGCGAAAGAAATTAAAGATAAATTATGCTTAAAAAAACAATTTGTGTGCATTTTGCATGATGTATTCATCATAATATTGTGTTTTAGCTAGAGCAGGACTCATTTTGCGTTGCATGCTCATATCTATAAAAGGAAGGACACCTCTATAAAATGAGTCCATCTTGACCTGTGCTTAGAAAAGCAAAATAGAAAAAAACTATTTTGACCTGAATAATGACTCTGAGCGATGTTCTTATGGTTCAAACTGAAAGCGTTTTGTCAGAAATACGTTCAGTGGTTTAAATCTATAGATTTGTATCAGGTGGGAGTTTTTCCCTCTATCGTCGCTATTCTTTCAAAGCTGCTTTGGAAAAATATGTGTTGAGAAAGTGTTATAAAAATGATTGAGTAAGGGAATTATTATTTATACCTTTTGTACCCTTTAAATACAATAAACCTTAGTCAGGATTGATGTTTCATTGAATTTTACGCAGATGAAAATGAGGCGGTCAGAAGTAGACAAACAGTCTTTAAAATGACATATACTGTATACAGGTTTCACAGCTCACAACTTTCAAAACTGTTTGGAGTCTTGAGCATTTTTGGAAAAGCCTTTCGTCAGCTAAATAACAGGCATGTTGTTCAACCCATTGAACGCAGTGTACTCCTCTATCCCTCACAGCCTCGCTCCTGTCAAAATGAAGCATGGTTATAGGTCTTTTCTACCCACTTTGTTTCTGTGGTCAACCCTAAGTGCAAAACTGATTCCTCGAGTTCCTTCTGCCCTCCAGATATCATCACATGAAGAAAAGCAAGTAGAAAGAGAAATGTCAACACAGTAGCCACATACATAAATGTCACTATTCCTACACTCTAAAACAAAATTTAGGCAACCTTTTACCGCAACTGAAATTATTGCATAGTTGCAAGTTTAAATAAATATAATTTATTGATTTAATTCAACCTTTTAAGTTGCAAACATTATTTTGATCTGTTGACATAATGTTACAATATAGTATTGTTTAATTTAAATCAAAATTCTTGCATAAATTAAAAAAAAAAAGTTGCAGTAACTTAATGAAATTGTCTTGATAACTTTGAAAATTGGCCAGTGGATTTCTAGTTCCAAGCGTGCTTTGCATAGATAGGGCTGGATAAGAATGAATATTGAAAATAAGTGTAATTTGATGTGCTTTTTTTTTTATAAGGCAGCGGCTATTTGCACTCAGTGCAAATAGCGATGGATGCTATTTACACCAAGTGCAAATATCATATTTTTTTAGCGATAGATAGGCTACTATTTACACAAAGTGTAAATAGCGATGGATGCTATTTACACTAAGTGCAAATAGCAATGTGTTCTATTTACACCAAGTGAAAATAGCAGTATTTTTTAAAGATATGCTATTTACACTAAGTGCAAATAGCTATAGATTCTATTTACACTGTTAAATGGCAAGATTTTCTGCTATTTATACTACTTATTGCAAATAGTGGCAATTATCTGCACCTCAGTATTGTCGTACATTATAAAACAGTACGCAATAATAACGTATTGAGTGCAAATTATAGTTTTAATTCAAATTATTAAATGCATTCCACCTTATTGGGACAATAAAGCCCTCCCTACACCTACCCTAACCCTACCCGATACACTTATTTTCACCTTTTTGATTATTTCCTTATTTTTATTATTTCCCATTTTTATTTAAAATAAATGCATTTTTGATGCAATATGAGATTTGAAAAGGGAGAAAAAAAAGTTCGGCAAAAGGCGGACTCGAACTCGGGTCGCTCGCGTCAAAAAGCATGTGTTTTACCACCTGCGCCACTGTAACTGATATTGAATTAGCTTCTTTTATTAGTGTTGAGTAACTCAATCACACGCTAGTGGGTGGAGTTAGTGTAAATAGCCTTTGCCAACAAGACGGGCTATTTGCACTTAGTGTAAATAGACACTCTGTTTTTTATAAAGTGTTTCCTATAAACACTAACCCTGTTAGTATTGCTTTTATGGCATTTTTGATGGTTACGATTGTGCTGAAGAGTAGTGCTCATGATTAAGTTGTAGGTGGCTAAATAAAGGTATACACTACTTCCAGTCATGTGAGCAATGACTGCAAGAGTTTTTATCCAAAATAAACTTAAAAATTTGTATAGATTTTTCATTTTTTTTTTTTTAGTATTTTAACTTGTTACTCACCATGAAAGGTGTTAATTTGAACTGGAGTAACGAAGATTAATTGGTTTCGGAGCCACCGGTCAATTGCATGGAAATTTGCTACTTAATTTTTGAGTAATCATCTGAATTGAAACTCTCCATTGACTTAATTCCCCATTGACTTCTATAGTATCTCTATCCCTACTATGTAAGTCAAAGGGGAACTACAACTGTTTGGTTTTTCAAAATTCTTCAAAATATCTTATTTTGTGTTCAACATAAGAAAGAAGCTTATTCAGGTTTGGAATGACATGAGGGTGAGTAAATGATGACACAATTTTCATTTTTGGGTGTAAACCCAGTGTAGTTTGTTGGTTGAACATGATTTCATTTACAAGTCATCATAACTTGTTTTTAGAGTGTATATCTGACCTACCATGTCCTTTTGACCACCATCTGTCCCAGACATCTATAACGTTGCGTGCCTGGCTGGACGTTCCTCACCTCGCTGCTGGATTGGTCACGCAAGCTTGGCTATATCACAGTAACTCGACGCCTTCTCCAGAGAGCGTCTTTCCACAATTCCACAATAGCACCACTCAGCACCATAGGATCACAGCTTGACTCTTGGTGTTTTCCCCCAAAGCCACATTTTGATTCCAACAAAACAGCACAGATCGGATTCTAATCTCCCTGCCTTCACCTCGACTCTGGCTTTGTGTGGCTTGAATGACAGGGAATGATGGTGGATCTGTTGCAGTATTACTGGTCTTAATGTACCACTAAAAGGATTAGCTGTTACTTTCAAGGAAGATGATGTTTTTACTATATATTTCATGGCTAAAAGAGTCTTTTCTTTGCTTCTAGTACAGCTTCCACTCTTTTTACACTAGGTGTTGTAACATTGGATGCAGGAATTTGCTTCACTCTTAAACAAACTTTCCAAAAAAGGGATTTAGTAGCCATAGAAGAACCATTTTGGGTTCCACAAGTGAACAGTTCTTAAACGTGGAAAAATATTTTAATAATCTGAAGAACCTTTTTGTCCACCTTTGGTGGAATGGAAAAGTTCCAGGGATATCAAAGATTCTTCATGGAACCATCAATGTCAGTAAAGAACCTTTATTTTTTCAGTGTTCCATTCAGATTCGAGCATCAAAGGCTATGTTTACATGCACAATTTTTGTTTCAATCAGACTGAATTCATGCTGATTTATGAATATGAAAGTAGTGTTTACATGAATGCTAAATAAAGTGATTGGGTTGATGTGCACGTTTATATGTCACAAGCTTCAAATTGGAATTGATTTTTTTGACACGCGCACACTGCACGAAGTTTCCCACTGTTTGCACATAATAACCACTCTCCTAAACAGTTTCTTTATTTGTTTTATACAGCAGAATTATTATTTATCCATTTCTGGATAAATATTACATATAAACTGCTGTGCCGTGCTGTTTATATTTATCACGCGGTAAAAATGCCCCTCCCTGCACCCAAAACCAGTCTTCTGGGGATGAGAATCCCAAACAAGGACTGATGGGACAGACTTCACAGTTGCTGAGTGAAAGGAGAGTTTTATAATGACAGGAGGACACGCATTTATGCAACACTTTATTCAAAAGGAAGAACCGCTCGCTCCATGCGTCATTTGTCATTACGCTATTTCTACGTATCGCATTTCAGTTTGGTTTTCAATCCGATCAAGCATTTACATGCGTTCTCAATCGTATTAGAAAAGGAATAAAGCACCCCTTTCAGTTTGATCGAAAGGTGTTTGCATGAAGGATTTTCAGTCCGATTGAGCCGTCAGTCCGATTACAAACCGAGATTATTTGGTTGCATGTAAACGTAGCCAATGAGGCACTGATGTTGGGTGATGGGTTTGCCTCCTTAAAATTCAAGAGCATTTTTAATGAATTTATTGGATAATGGATTTTAAGATTGTATTAATTTACGTAACTTTTCCAGGTTTAGAGCTCACACTTTTAAGTTTGTTCTTCCTCATACATCAAGGTTTTCCAAGACTGGGAACCCTGTTCTTCCAAGAAAAAAAGTGTGGGATGACTCAAAATCAAGTCATGTTCAGGCCGTTTGAAGTTTGCTGAGGCCACCTGATTTGGAACCACTGCTCTAGATATTGATGTTGTCATCTGCCACTGGCGAATACCCATATTAATAGACCACTAATATATACAATGCAATTCAGTACACATACAGGGGCTATAATGGTACTGGGGAAGAGTGCAGTGTGGTAGAAATAAACAAGAATACATTAGAGTTGAGCTTGTGCTTGTTTGGCATCTAAATTCTCTTTGATGTTATGAGGAATGTGATTGTTCCTACCTTTGTCTGGTGTCAAAGCACATAACATGTTTTTAAAATTCATGACCAAATCTGAAACTACTGTAGATCTGGGCATTTCTAATGTAATGTCTTTTATCTCACACTGCGGTGTTGCATACTTGAGTGTGTGTAGGTAGGCGGATGGTTGCGTGGGCAGTTCGTGTCTTCCTCTGCCTCTAATTTAGTCTTTCTTCTTGCACAGAAAATGCACACCAAAGCTTCCCTCCATGTACATAATCTGAGCAGCTCTCATGTGCTACCAGATCCTTCTGGATCATTAGAAATATGCGCAGTTTAATTAAAGAGCGGGAAATGAGGTGCATCTAACTGTGAGACTCACCAGCCAAAATAAGAGTTTCTCCAAGGCACTCGAGTAATTTGAAGTTTTAATAGCACATCTCTTCTCAAGCTGCATGGCTTGAAGTATCATTTGTTCCGGTAGCACCAAAATTTAACAGGTATAAAGGATTGGTACAAATCCCTAGCTTCAAGTATGAGGCATATTAATTATGCCTTAACAAACCTCACTATTAATTACTTGCTGTGCCTTTAGAGCCTTTTCCTATGAGCTTTTTAATGTGCTGATACATGACACTGACTGGTTCAGTACTGGACCTCTAAGGGACCATGCACTCATGCTGTAGGTGATGGTTTCTATTACCATTGGAAAATGAAGCCCAGACAGCCACTCGGTGTTGAACTGCAGTATTCATTTGCATCTGCAATTTAAACTTGACTTTGCCTTCAGTAAGACTAATTTCCTTATATTGGTCACTGTAATGCATTTACTTTTTTTTCCCTTCATGTACCCAGCTTTACCATCCAAACTGTGATTTTGAGTTTTGTGTAGCAACCATTTCAATGGCCACTGCACTACTGTAAAATGGGCAAACAGTCCAGACTGCTATAAAACCATAAAACCAGAAGCAGGTGGTAGCAGTTTTCCATGATATTTGTCGGTGGTTTGTATTGCTAATCTTGGACTAGCATTTCTACAGTGGCACTTGTTGCGGTGTGCTTAAAATGGAAGTCATGTCACTTAATTGTCTTGGCTCTTTTTGAATGGCATCGGGAGCGAAATGGCTTACCCTTTTTGTAATGCTAATGCTAATTAAACTACAGTAGTATCAGGGCTTGATCAGTGGAAATAAAGGCAGGTTGTGTAGAAGTGCCATTTGATATGGTGAGAGAGAAAGGGAAAGCGAGATGAGATAACTGTAATTAGAAACCGGGGGAAGAGGTGGCCCTCACTCGTATGGAAGATATCCAGGACTTTGTTAGCGTTAGACAGGCAACACTGTCCGAATGCTAAGACGTGACACCTGTCCTGTCCTTGTTCTAGGTTTCCTTGTTCTCTTTGTCTCTGAACGTGTGTGTTTGAGTGACCCAAAACATTAAAAAGCCACTTTGTAATTTGAGATCCAGTTTGAAAGAAAACACTGTCAACCAAACCAATGGTTTGCACAATCAATGAATTTTTGTGCTCATGAATTTGTTGTTTATGTTGCTGCAGAGAGCATACTTGGTGTTCTGGATACGTGTTAAATGTATGAGTAATGTACACCTTTGTAAAGTCCCATTCTTCTCTTTTGCAGTGAAAGAACCTGGAGATGTCTCAGAAGAAGATATTCCTAGTATTGATTGCAATCAGTACTGTCAGCTTGCTTCTGCACCATGGGGGTCACTTGAACTTGTAAGAGCCTTTGAAGAACGATCCCTATATTTGTCCCTACCTCATTCCTAGTGATGCACTGAACTTTAGTTTTTTTTTTTTCTTTTACCAAAACATAGCTCATGCAGCTTATCTACTGTATATTGTGCGCAAGAAGACACTGACATAGTCAAAATGCATATTTAAGGAAGTGTTAATTAAACACTCTTTTGGTCATGTTTTTGGAACTCCAAACCTAGTTTGGCCAAATATTTGTTGTTGCCAAAATTTCAGAGCATCACTACTCATTCCTCTTTTCTGCCACCATTTGTTTTTAGCCTATTCCATTTGGTTCTTGCTTTACCTTGCCGAAAAGATGACCTTCAACCAGACTAATGTAATTTGTTGGTCTTGGCTGGTTTAGCTGCTTGGCCAACTGGTCTCCCATCTTGACCAAATCCCCAAAATGCCACTAAAGCCAGCATAACAGGCCAGAAGTGGCTAGATAAAAAAAAAGCAAACCAGCTAAAGGTCCTTGAACACAGAGTCCGAAATTTTCGTATGCATTTTTTCATATTCGTCATCCTAAAAATTTGTCACACCAGAAAACTTGCACACTGAGTCTGATGTGTATTAACTAATCAATACAAAATGGAGTCTTCAAGCATTGAGGATGATTTTGTTGTCTTCTCACTTCCTAAAAAGAGAAAAAGGAGGAGGAAATATTGGGTCAGTCCAGTCTTTAGATATAGAGAGGATGGAGGGTTCCACCTTTATTAAGAAGCTGTGGGATTATCTCGAGTGATTCCAAGTTTACTTCAGGATGTCAGTGGCTCAGTTTGATTCTTTGCTAGCGATACTGGAACCACATATTAAAAAGAAGACCAACAATTTCTGTGAACTCGGTGTGCAAGGACCCATACAGACCCATACAGTGCTTTGTGCAGCACGAGACGAAATGGATCAATTTATCAGACTCCATTCTGGATTTTGGCATTTGCTTGAACGGTGGCTCTGAATTGTCAAAACACCTCTCAAAATGCTTGCTATGGTTGCAAAAAATGCAGAAAAATGAACCTGATCTAAAAAAATTTTTATGACGGGCGAAAGTTCCGGAGGCAGTGTGTAAAGGTGATTGACACAACGTGAGGTCGTATGTATTTTTTAACATGCGGAAATTTCGGATGAGAATTTCAAACTCAGTGTGCAAGAACCTTAAGGCTTGGTAAAGTTTTATCAGTAGGGTATTTTTGTTTTTGCGTTACCATTTTTCTGATCTTTCAACATTGATTTTAAAGCTGACTGTATTGTCTTGATTTCTGCATTAATTCTCCCCTCTGATTGCAGGACGCTGGAGGCATTCTGGTTGGGCTGTCCATCCTCCATGGCCTCCTCCACCCAGGGCAGCAGTGGACCTTCTGCTAAACACACCAGTGTAGCCTTCCTTAAGACGCACAAAACCGCCAGCTCCACTGTGCAAAACATCCTCTTCCGCTTTGCGGAACGCAACAACCTCAGTGTGGCGTTGCCTATTACCACCTGCGACCACCAGTTCTGTTACCCTCGACCGTTCAGTGCCCACTTCGTTCACCCACACACCACGCCACCTGACATCATCACCAATCACTTACGGTTCAGCCGGGCTGAGCTACGACGCCTCATGCCCAACAACACAATCTACATCACAATATTGCGGGAACCGGGAGCGATGTTCGAGTCTCTGTTTACATACTTCAATCAGTACTGTCTCAGCTTTAAACGTGTCCCAAATGGCTCTTTAGAGACTTTCCTGGACCACCCTTGGAGCTACTATCGTCCAGAAGAGAAGGATTCAATGTATGCGAGAAATACGCTGACCTTTGACCTAGGCGGTGATAAAGACCGGCCATCTTCAGAGGCGCCGGCGTATGGGAAACGATTCGCTGCAGAGATGGAGCGAGTGTTCTCGTTGGTCATGATCGCGGAATACTTTGACGAATCCTTGGTGCTGCTACGCCGCTTGTTGTCTTGGGATCTCGATGACGTTCTGTACGTCAGTCTCAACATGCGCACACCTGACTCCAAGAGCAGCCTTTCCAGCGAAAATACGGCCAAAATCAGAGCCTGGAATGCTATAGATTCGGTACTGTACGATTACTTCAATGCCTCGCTTTGGCGGCAGCTGAGAGCGTTGGGTCTAGCGTGCGTTGAGCGGGAAGTCCAGCTCTTGCGTCAGTCTCGTGACCGACTTGTCCGCAGCTGCTTCGGAGGGAATTTGCCACCGCTTCGCTCTGCTGCACAGATCACAAATAAGGAATTACGGCCTTGGCAGCCCAGTGCCAAAGTGGAAATCGTTGGGTATGATTTACCAGTTAACATGACCCAAAAAGGCCATGTTCCTCCAAGAGACGAGTGTTTAAAGATGATAATGCCAGAAGTGCAATACACACGGCTGTTGCTGCGCTCGGAGTCCCTACGTTATCGAAAGCGGTTTCCATTACGGAGCACCCAGCAGACTTCACGAACCGTGGGACAAGTACGGGCACACAAAGAATCCCCAGCTCCGAGTTTGAATCCGCGACCCTCAGAGACTATGGCTCGGAGCATTAAAGGACCGCTACGGCTTTCCCAATAACCTGTGTGAAAATATAGTTAAACTTCTTTCGTTTTATTCCCCGTTCCTTGCAGCTAAATGTCCATGAGATGTTGGAATTACTTGAAAGCTTGAGGTCATACCTCATTTTAATTGGATGTGAGCACAACCAAACGTACGCTCACACCTCTTGTTCTAAAAGTTAGAAAAATCTTTGTGTGTTTCTCAAATTGAAATGTAAAAAGTTGAAGGAAAATACTATATTGAAGTCTAAAAACCTGACATCTGGAATGTGTCTCTCAAGGACTCTCTCTCTCCACATCACTCACTGTATGTATTTAAGCCATCCTTACCCTGCTGGTTGAAGTTGGTACCTAGTTTACATGGTTCTTAGAATATCTCTTTGCTGGTGTTAGGAGTTAAGACTTTTTTCTGGATTGCATCTGAGCATTGTTAGGCTTCCTTTTTACTAGAGATGCACCGATTGCAATTTTCTCGGCCGATTTCGTTTTTCCGATTTTTAAAAAAAAAAATTGTGAGTGTGACCTGCCAATACTGATTTTTGCCGATTCTGGTTTTCTTTCTAAGAACTATAGTTGACAGCATATACAAACAAAAATCAATCCTATTTTTCAGTGCAAAAAAATATTTACATGATAAAAGAAAATTAAACATTACTAAAAATTAAACATTATTAAACATTACAATTCCCCCAATCTAAGTTAACAGATGTTATCTCACTTTAACAACTCTCAAAATAAAGTGCTTTGTGACTGGAAAGAGGTAGAAATAACAATTTACTGAAAAAGAGTAGCTGTATAGATTAATGTTTTAAATATTTTTGAACATACAAATAAGAAATGTTCAAAAAAAAAAATGCAATGATAGTTTTAATGAGTTTTAAATATGAAACCAAACCACCAGTAGGTGGTGGCAAAAGAGTGTTTTAATGAACGAGTCATTTACAGTCATTCATTCAACCGATTCGTTCAAACTGCTAATTCATTCAGTAACGAAACACTGCTGTGTTGCTCGGAGTCACAACAGTTCTGCTGTGGCTTTGATTGGAGCTATTTTCATCAGCAAAATTGAGCAAAAACAGTCATTATTTTGTCTAAAATATGTCACTTAATTTTAAATTCTTGTTTAATGAACTACTTTTGTATAAAATCAGTGGAGAAACATCTTGGTCCTGCTTACCTAAATCATATATTATAAATGATATTATATATTATAAATATCCTCTGGCATGACGAAAATACATTATTAGTCATGGTTTACACTGAATGCAATAAAAAAATAAAATCTTGTCACAGACAAGCGTTAATCGAGCCCTGTGGTTACGAACTTTGTTGTAATTCACTCACCGACAACATGTTTACATGCGGTTGTGAGCGCAAGTGTGACGTCAAAAAGGACCGGCTCAGAATCGCAGATCTTGGCCGCTCATGTGAAAATTGGCTGATTCCAGTCTCTGGCCGATCAATCAGTGCATCTCTACTTTTTACCAGCAGCGCTCTGTTTGAGTGCAATCTTTTACACATCCATATCAACATACTGACAGCTGCACCTGAGCCACAAATCACCATAATTGACTCTTCAGTCGTGGTCCAAAAACCCAGCATCATGTGTCGAGGATGATGCAACCGTCTCAAAGGACATTTAAATATTTAATAATTTATTCTTTAGCCTCTCCTTGGGCAGCGCTAGGGTTACACAGCCCTGCATTTTTATGAGGCCACTGTGGACCAGGCCAGAGAGGCTCAGCCATGACTAGAAGCCAGGAATGGTGACAAGACAATTCGTCTACGTGGACCCGATTGAGGTCAGTGAAGAAGAATCGCTATACGTTATAAGCCAGAGTAAGCAGTGTGTTAGTTTCATCTTTATGTGTTTTTTGTGATAATGCTTATAATGCAGTGCACTTGCAAATATCTAACTTATGTAATTAAATTATAGTAGGAAATACAGCTCCACATTGTCAGTTTAAGACAAACTCTACACAGGTAAGCAAACGCAAGCAAAAACGTCTAGCTGCATAAGATTGATTTTAACAACGCCTGTGTTTGCATAGTTGAGTAGAGTGTGCTTTTGGCCTAACTTTTCTTTACTGGAGCTTCACTTCACAAAGGCACTGTGATGTAGAGGTACTAGGTGGGTACCGACCAGATGGTGGCCACCCACATAAAGAGTCGTGCCAGTGGAATGTAAAAGCATGGTCTGTTGACTGTGTCTTTGTACTTAAAACACAACACTCAATCTTTCAAGCCAGTGGTTCTCAACTGCTTTGCTATTGCAACACAGGACTGACTTTGAAATAAATTTAAACGAAATTACCATAGATCATGACTGGATGCAGCAAATTAGACCTGGAACCAACTGGTTGAGAACCACTGGTTTAGTCCTGTGTTTCCCAACCCTGGAGGCAACTCAACACTACACATTTCTGAACTCCTAAAAAACCACCTGACTAAACTCTTTAGTAGAGACTCCAAGGGTCATATAAGAGAGACCAAATCCAAAATGTGTACTGCTGAAGTGCCTCCAGAAACAAGGTTGGAAAACACTGATTTAGGGTACCAAATAGAAACTGAATACCTCTGAAAGAACAGCCCCTTAAAGAACATCATTTCTAATATTGGTGTCTTTGCTGTTCATAGTCACAAGGTTTGTTCGGTAGAGGAATATATTTTTGGACAGGATGCTAAATTTGCTGCTCTCTCTCAAACTTTCCGGCAATAAGAATTCCCTTCGTCCTGAAGTGAGGTTTCCATTTCGAAACCTCAAAGTCATCCTTCATTTGGTAACATCTCGCTATCGTATTTCTTCAGACGGTACTGTATTGTAGAGAATAGTAGCTGGAGCAATATAGCAATGGTATGTACGCCATAACGTAATTACTAGTCAAATGAAGGTATGTAGATCAAAGCATCACGAGCGCCTTGAAACAGTTATTCACCCATAAACAAACTCCTTTTTTAGGAGTGCTAGATGATACTTAAAAGAAATACTGTTAGTGTTTGTGGTGAACATACAGTCTGGATCAACGAATCCCAAAAGACAACATTCTCATTTCCTCATGTTTCTAAATTAGAAATACCTCGGATAATAAATGAAAACTGTTGTTAGAGGAAGACTGTCGAGCCATTGGACATGTAGAAAGTGCTCTTTGATTGTATATAGTGTACTTTCTGTTGAACATAACACAATTTTGAGTTCAAATTTAAAGATGAATTTTGAACACGCAGCTCGTTCTTCATTCCTGTTTGGGTTAGAAAACCTCCCGGTAGATAACACTGAAGACAACTCAAGGTTTTTTTTTTTTTTTGTCATCTCTGATGTATTGTAAGAGAAATTAGAAGTAAAGCATCATTTACTGTATACAAAGAATCTACTGTGCAAACGGACGACTTTTTCATGAAGACTGTGAAGAGAGAGATTTTCATGCTTTTTGTGCTGGATGATTAGATGACAATAGATGTTATTCCGTTAAATTCATTCTTTCATACTCTATTTATTTAACTGCTACGTATTCAATGACTTTTTAGGGGCTTTGAATAAGATGCTTCTGACAATCAGAGGTTGGCTTCTGAAGCTGTGTAATGAGAGATGTGAAAACATTGACCATTAAAGCTGGAAAAACAACATCCTTCTGGCTCATGTGCTTCATTCCGATCATCAGGTTTTCTAACTTTTTGTCTGGTAATAGTTCAACTTTTTTGACTAACAAAGAACTAAGCATTGAGTAGAAAGGTTGGTGCCATGAAATTTCAGCTGGCCCACCCTGATACACCCTGATACACTTTCCATTTCAAGTGTAAAATATAACATTCTGTGTGCGTGTGTGTGTGTGTATTATATATATATATATATATATATGACTAACATTGGATTTTTTTTTAATACCATTTTTCAGCAAATTTAACCACTTTTTTTTCAACAGTGATTGCATTCTGATTACATATTTATATAAAGTGTATTAAACATAATTAATTTAGAATAAAATTACACAACTATTAACCATTAAACACATTTATTTTGCTGATTGAATATTAAAGTCTTACAGAAACTAAATTTAACAAGCCCTATCCCTGGATAGGGGGAAACTTCCCTGGGGAATTTTTTTTAAATTTTTTTATTTGCCCTTAATATGAACCATGCCTGTTTTATTTTTTGTTTTAACATTTATGTGTTTTTAAACTGTTTTGCAGTGTTTTATTAACCTCTACCACTATCATGGATTTGTCATTAATCTATAGATCTATATGAGCAGCTAAAAATGACAGGTAAGCATGAGAACCCAACTTATAGCTTATAGTTTCTAAACACAATCATGCGGTTTAACGCGATCACTTGGGGATGGATGTCAGCCGGCAGGTTTCTTTGTCAGTGAAACGCTTATTCAATAGTTACATAAGCACAGTACTATTGGGGAAACCCTTTCATTAAATGGTTGGTATGCTGGTGTGTGTTTGTACATTTTCATTACAGCAGTTTTGTTATTTTTATACCTATTTCAACTTCAGTATTTTAGGTTAAAGAAAATGAGAATGCAATGTGCTTGACTTGACCTTGTGACATTTCCAATGTGACATTTATTTGATTTTGTTTTAGATTTTTTATTATTTACAAAATAAATGTGACTTTGTAAATTCATATTTAAAAATTATTCATCTATACACAAACATATATAATTAAAGTTAGACTGATGGAGATATTGCCTAATTTAACCTTAGATAAATTACAGTCTTGGTCATAATATACACACAAGTGCATCTTTAATGAAATATCAGAATGTCAAGTATTCTTGTAGAGAATAATAATACTGTTCTGAGGGTGGTTTGCATTTCAAACTGCTGTGCTTGACATTTTTTAAGACATTTTATTCTCTATTAAGTCTCTATTAAAGGACAATGCCTTTGTCAGCATTTATTCATAATAATTCATCCAGCAGAGTCCTTTTTACATCTGGGTAACAAAAGCTTTAATATAACTGAAAATGAAACTATAGGGCTCATGCTTCAAAAAAAAAAAAAAAAAGGAATAGACAGAGACGTGAAGCAGGCTATTTACACTGCTTTTAACCGCGGGTTATTGTCCTTCCAAACCTCGCTTTTAACCCCAGATAAAGGAACATTTTGCGTTTAATATAGAAGCGGATTTGGCACCACTTTTCCTGTGTTAATCCCAGATTGTCGTGCCAAAACTAAAGCGTGTGAAACTAGGGCTGGGCGATAAATCGAGATAATATTGCACTCGCAATGAGGCAAAAGCTGCGATAAGTCCATGCGTATCTTTCAGTGAAGCCCGGTTCTGTGATCAGTAGTAAATCTCCATCCGAAGGCCAGAGGGCGCTCTCAAGCCGAAACTCCAAATACGCCCTGCAGAAGAAACCCAGGAAATCCCCATAGGGGTAGCTGAATAAACAGAAGATTTAACTGGAGTAAAAACATGTTATTAAACGTGGTATTTTCACATGCTTTCAGAAGGAGCAGTATTTACTACACAGAGCTGTAGTTCACTGAGAAGCTACGCAAACAACTTTATTTCAGAATTTCGATGTATAACACTGCGCATTGTATAAGCAGTCATTTAAGCATTTGAGGGGAAACACGACAAATAGCGACTGAAAACGCGTGAACTGGAGAAAAAAAAAGACTTTCATTCTTACCTTTATAAGAAGTAGCTACGTTTAGGAAAACTTCATAGCAAGGGCAAATATAAGAAGGATGCGCAATGCTAGAGCCGTTATGTAAAATAATGTTAACCCGGGGTTTAGGAATGTGTGGAACATCAGAAGCTATGTTTCCATCACTCTGTTTTTATGCGCAGTTTGAAGTATCGCATCAGAAACGAGTGATGGAAATGCCAGATTTCTAATAAAAATCCTTTAATTCACATAAAAGTTTTTACACTCGCTTGAGGTGGTTTTTGACTTGTGCGAAAAAATCTTTGCCGAATACATTATGCATGTACTCCATGCTCCATATACTTCATGACATCAAAAAAGTCATGTGACTTTGCACTATGGGACGGCAAAACATGACTAACCAGGGGACCGATCTCGTTCCACAGCATCCGAAATGTTGTTATGGTCATTCTGAAATGCCCGAACAAAGTCTGTCGTCAAAGTATTTCTGTATAATTGCCTCCCAGAACTGTCTTACACAACTGCGTTCCCAAACAGCAGCATCCGCCTCTTTTCTTAGTGATATTTAATGCCAGTTTATCAGGAAGTGACGATTTTGTTCTCTTTGACTCATTGGATGGAAACAGTGCTTATTCACAAATGTTTTCCAAGTTAAATTCGCAACTTTAGATGGAAACCCGGCTAGTCTATGAATACACAAGACTAATTACCAACCCTGGGTAAGTTATGAGCAGCCTGAAACCTGAAGCAAGATAACCCAGTATTTAGTTTACCAGGGTTAAAGCCTTTAAAAACCTCCCAGATCATCCCATCAACCGCATAGCTATGCACTAAAACACTCTCAGGATTTTGCATGGGCAAACACCAACTCTCCCTACAGAAAATGTTCAAATCTTTATTCCTTTTAGCTTCTAGTCTCATGGTAACTATGTTCTCTGTGGATGCAAGTAACCTGCAGATGTAGGTCTATAGAAAGCAAGCAGAAACATGGTCAGATCAGAAGTGCACAGGCAGATACACACAGACAGTTGCTCTGCTCCTGTAGCTTCGTGATGCATCAGCGCTGTGTGTGTGTTTGCTGCCATTCTGTAGGCGGCTGCCCTGCGGCATTAGAGAGTGAAGTGTGTGTGTGTGTGTCCTGTCTCTAGCCAAGCAGATCAGTTCATACAAGAGCAAAAGGAGAAACACACAGGACAGAAATGACACGGATGGTGACAGCAGAAGGCTCATTCTGAAGAACAGGTGCCACCTGTGTCCCTCATGAGTATATATAAGAAAAAAGAGCTTTAACAATGAAAGCTTGATGTCAGCTTTTACTATGTGTATGTATACATACACTGTATATCAACAGCCAAAAGTTATGTTATAATTACATTTTTTAATGTTTTTAAAGAAGTCTCTTCTGCTCACCATTGCTGCATTTTTTTTCACAAAATACAGTAAAACCGAAATATTGTGAAATATTATTACAATTCTAAGTGACTGGTTTCTTTTGTAAAATATTGTAAAATGTCATTTATTCCTGTGATGAAAATCTGAATTTTCAGCATCATTACTCCAGTCTTCAGTGTCACATGACATTGGTCATCTTTGGCTGTCTCACTGTTTTTAAACAGCTCATTGACATGATTATATTTTACATATATAATACATATATAAAAAAATTATCAGTAATGTAAAAATTAGGGAGTTTTGTGTTGCATTTTATGTTATTTAGTTAATGTTTATTGCATTGTTTTAGTGTTATGTGTGTTAACCTGTACATTAAGGAAAAAGGCAGATTTTGGTAGTCAAAGTAGATATATTAACATCAATTTCATATTTTAATTTGTAAAATATACAGGCACTAATATATCATACTGTAATACCGTAAACATTGTCACCATATTTTTTTTACAGTGAATTACAGCTGTATTATTTTGGAGTCATCAGGATATTATTATATTTTCTATTAATATTAGTATTTAGATTTTTTTTGTTTTTATATAATTTTGTTCAAGTTTTAATAATTTTGTGTTTTTGTAATAGCAATAAAATAATAATTTTATTATTAAATACTAATACTACTGTTACTACTACTACTAATAATAATAATAATAATTATTATTATTATTATTAATAATAATAATAATAATATGTCAATATAGTTTTTATTCATTTTTATTCCAGTTTTTGGTATTTTAGCACAAAGTTGAACTGAATGAAAATTAGAAATGTTGCCTTGGTAGTTATAGCTGAAATAAAATAAATTTATATTTTAATATTTTATTTCAGTTAAAGTTTTATTTCAAGTACCACCATACCTTTTTTTTTTACAGCAAATAATAACACTTTTTTTACAGTGGTTGCTTTCTGATTGCATTTTTATATAAAGTATATTAAACATGACTAATTTAATATATAATTACACAGTTATTAACTCTTAAATGCATTATTTATCTAATGGAATATACAAGTCTTACAGAAATTGAATTGAACAAGCTGTAAAATGCACAAGTTGACCAGTGAGAGAAAAAAAGTGAGGTGATGGAGAGATAAAGAGAGGATGGAGAGGAAATCTCCAGCAAACAGACCCAGAGAGCAGAATAATGTGTGTGTGTGTGGGAGAGAGCAAAAGAGTGGGCGCAGACGACCCTTCAGAGGAAAAAACAGATGAGTAGGTGAAAAACAGCAGATATGAGAGGCAGAGGAAGAATGATGGGAGATTTTAACACTAAGCAGTAAAGATTTAAAGCCCTTCAATGCCCCAAACACACACACACACACACACACACACTGGCAGTTTAGTCTGAGTGAGTGGCCGCTCCACGCAGCTGATCTTTCAGTAGCAGACTAAATATTTATGGTGCTCGGAGGTGAATTATTCAGGACTTTTACAGACCCTGCAGCCAATAGAGATTTTCAGAGATCAGCTCCATCACTAGAGAATAAGGAATGCCCTGAGGAATGTACTCAATGTGTGTGTGTGTGTGTGCGTGTGTGTGTGTCTCATTCAGTAAATGCTTCCTAGGAGGAAAACCGCTTAATAAATATGCTTAATATGAAAAATGCAGAAAGGTTACTGTGAAGGTCAGGTTTTAGGTTAGAAACTATCATTAGCTCTGTATAAAAACAATGGAGGTCAGTGGAAAGTCCTCAGTGTGATAGAATAATAAATGTGTGTGTGTGTGTGTGTGTGTGTTTGCGCACAGATTGCAGGCCGCTCAAGGCAAAGACACAACAGCTTGTGCGGCGCTGCTCTCTCACAGCCATCTTAAGACTTCTTTAGACTGCTGAGATACTGAGGATTGGGCCACATGTATTATTCAAATACTTGGGTCAGTACAATTGGTTTTATCTTTTATTTTTTTAAGAAATTGAGTTTTATTCTATAAGAATGCATTAAACTGCCCAAAAGTGGCAGTAAGTCACTTTGGATACAAGCGTCTGCTGGTAAATGAATAAATGTAATGTAAGAATATTTAAAATCTTAAAAAAGATTATTTTGTTTTATTTAAATAAATGCTGTTCTTTTCTGGTTTCTATTCATCAATGAATCCTAAAAAAAAAAAAAAAGTTTTCCGCAAAAATATGAATCACCACAACCGTTTTTAACATTGATGATAATCAGAAATGTCTTGATTAGCAAATCAGCATATTAGAATGATTTCTGAAGGATCATGTGACACTTTAGACTGGAGTAATGATGCTGAAAATTCTGATTTGATCACAGGAATAAATTACATTTTACAATATATTCACATAGAAAACTTATTTTAAATTGTAATAGTATTTCACAATATTACTGCTTTTACTGTAATAAATAAATTATTCCATACAACACAAAAGGATGTTTTGAAGAATGTCTAAAATGAATGGGGATGTCACGTCCTGCTGGTGTGCCCTGAATGGCCACCAGATGTCCTTGTTTGTTGAGCACATGGCTTGTTGTTGTGGTTGGTGCCATGTGCTCTTC
>JAFVLL020017145.1:0-10772 GCA_021397915.2 Tor tambroides
TTATATATATATATATATATATATATATATATATATATATATATATATTAGTGCTGTCAAATGATTAATCGCAATTAATTGCATCCAGAATAAAGTTTTTGTTTACATAATATATGTGTATGTACTGTGCATATTTATTATGTATATATAAATACACACACATACATGTATATATTTTGGAAATATTTACATGCATATACATTTATATATTTATATTCTTAGATTTCATATATAATATAAATATATTTAATATATAAACATAACATATTTTTCTTAAATATATACATGCATGTGTGTGTATTTATGTGTGGGTCAAAGACATTAAGATGTCCGCATTAAAAGAAATTTACATTAAAGTTTCAAATAAGTTTTTGGAGAATAAAATGTCAAAATTTGGTTGAAATAATGTTACATTGTCGTTCAGTGTAACACAATATTTATGTAAAAATTCAAACATGCTTATTTTGACTTGTACATATTAAAATATATAAAAGAATAAGGGAGCATATTAAATTTTATTGTGTTTTAAAAGAGTAAAAAATTCTTACTGACAAATAGGCAAAACCTAGGATAGTGGCAAATTTTAAAAATGTAAAATTACAACTAATTAGTATCTGGGGTGAAAGTAATTAGTCTTTTAATATGTCATAAATTGATTTTTGTTGTAAATATGCCTGAGAAGACTGTTACACTGAATGACATTTTAGCGGGTGTCTTCTGTAAATCAGGGGAAAATGTATGAAATTTATTTTGTGCTCAGACAAACAAAAACAAAATTGTAATTAAATTAAACAGAAAACTTTTTTAATTTTTTTGGGGAAAAACAACAATTTAAAGCAGTATTACACTTATTTTATGCTTAAACCCTTTTTCGTCTTCGACCCATATACCTAATAAATACATACAGCACACACACATATATTATGTAAACAAAAACTTTTATTTTGGATGTGATTAATCGTTTGACAGCACTAATTAATATATATATATATATATATATATATATATATATAATGATATAATGTGTTTATATAAATCAACACGATGTCAATAAATGAACACGATGTTGATATTTCATGCTTTGAATATCGTGATTATCGTTAATACCGGTATGTTGCGACACCTCTATCCTGGATGAGACACAGGAAGTGAGACGGACAATAAAGCGTCACGCCAGTCTGACCGTCCCGGACGCGAGGGGTCAGGGGTCAGAGGTCATCGGAGCGCTGACGGCGGTGCGGTGTTTTACTGCGTTTACTGTGGTAGTGTGGGGGTCCGACCGGCTCGTCTCCAGCCGGACGGGGATGAATAGGGCCGGAGGGAGGCTGATTTGTTGCTGTTTGTCTGGTCAGGACGTCCCGCCGGTGTGTGGTCTGACCCACGGCTGTAATAAAGATGCTTGTGCTCGCTCTGGTGAACTATGGGAAACTAACCCTATAGAGCCTGACATATGAAGAAATAATCTAAATTCTGCTTTTTTTAAATGCAATATATATACAACATTAATAAACATAAATAGAATCATTAGTAATGTATAACTCTACCTAATATTATATAGTTAGATAACTGTAAGTATTGTTAAATGTAATATAAATTAATAATATAAATTATTATAATAAATAAATAATTAATAACTATTAATTACTAACTAATTTTTAACTAATTAACAAATTTTTATTACGTAATATTATGTAATATAAGAATTTATATGTAATGTAAATTAATTCACACACACACACACACACACACACACACACACACACACACACACATATAAACAATATAAAATAAAAAAAAAATATTTTAATTAGAAAATGTGTTATTATATTATAAACAATTACTTTATTTTTATTTTTATAATATATAATATAAATAATGCAATATATAATGCATATAATGTATATGTATGTGTATATATATATATATATATATATACACACATTATATACATTATATATGCATTAAAACTTGTTTTTGTTTTGTAATGGAACATTTTATTTAACCATTAGACAAAATCTAAAATAAAAAGTTTGCATATGTTTTGTTTTTGTTTTGTTTTGTTTATATCATATTTGATTTATCAGGCTTTTATGGCTGTATAGTAATGAGCCAGATTTTCAGTTCATCGCACTCTTGTGTGTAATTGTTACAGAAATGAATGAGAATCAATGAGCCAAATAAATAAAAAGTACACAAAAAGGCAGTTTATTGGTTTATGCTTATTACATAAATCAGTAGTTTTTTGCTGTAAAGCTTTAAATGTATTCTAACCGGAGAATAGAGCTTAATTGTAAAGTGATGCATGTAAATGTGGTCATAGTTGCATTTTTCCTCTTGTTTGCTGAAGCTCTCGAGTGCAGCTGAAGTCGCCTTCCTCTCATTCATTTCCAGCTGAGTTTGAGTTGTGATGAGAAGCGTGTGAGCAGCTAAAAAGTAGTAGTTTCAGTCCACTTCAGGTTGTGTATTTTCGGCTCCGGACCCCTCAGAGGACGGGACTGTTGATGTGTTTATTATCAGGATCCCAGAGGAGATAAGCAGGTGAGAGAGAGAGGTTTTCATCAGGTCGTTCACAGCTGTGCTGTACTGTACGGCGGTAATGAAAAGAGCAGTTTTAATAGCTTGAGTAGGTGTTGTTCGGCTGGTCTTTCCCATGACGTGGCTGCTTTGATGGATGTTGTTGCCACATTCCCCACAAACTTCATTCCCAACAACCGTGGAAAGTTTCCAGCAGATCGAGTCGAGCCCCAAAAATGAGTCTCAGCGCTCAATACCTCAATACTAATAATGAAATACATATCAAATATCAAATACAGTGCAAATAAATAAAAGATTTCGATTGTTTTATCAACTATTGCTTATTATGTATTATATATGTAATAGACATTTATAATAGAAATATTTAATAGAATATTATTATTATGTAAGATTTGGATATATGTATGTAATAGAAATTTAATATACTATTGTTTTCATACTATTTATAATTAATATAAACATTTGCATTAACAATGCAGATGTTTATGTAAACATTTTGTGTTTTACTAGTAATGATAATAATAGTATTAATACATTATTATAATATTTTAATATCTATATGTTTATTTAAAATTTTGTATTTTACTAGTAATGATAATAATAGTATTAATATATTATTATAATATTTTAATATCTATGTTTATTTAAAATTTTGTGTTTTACTAGTAATGATAATAATAGTATTAATACATTATTATAATATTTTAATATCTATATGTTTATTTAAAATTTTGTATTTTACTAGTAATGATAATAATAGTATTAATATATTATTATAATATTTTAATATCTATGTTTATTTAAAATTTTGTGTTTTACTAGTAATGATAATAATAGTATTAATACATTATTATAATATTTTAATATCTATGTTTATTTAAAATTTTGTATTTTACTAGTAATGATAATAATAGTATTAATATATTATTATAATATTTTAATATCTATGTTTATTTAAAATTTTGTATTTTACTAGTAATGATAATAATAGTATTAATATATTATTATAATATTTTAATATCTATGTTTATTTAAAATTTTGTGTTTTACTAGTAATGATAATAATAGTATTAATATATTATTATAATATTTTAATATCTATGTTTATTTAAAATTTTGTGTTTTACTAGTAATGATAATAATAGTATTAATACATTATTTTAATTTTTTAATATCTATGTTTATTTAAAATTTTGTATTTTACTAGTAATGATAATAATAGTATTAATATATTATTATAATATTTTAATATCTATATGTTTATTTAAAATTTTGTGTTTTACTAGTAATGATAATAATAGTATTAATACATTATTATAATATTTTAATATCTATATGTTTATTTAAAATTGTGTTTTACTAGTAATGATAATAATAGTATTAATATATTATTATAATATTTTAATATCTATATGTTTATTTAAAATTTTGTGTTTTACTAGTAATGATAATAATAGTATTAATACATTATTATAATATTTTAATATCTGTTTATTTAAAATTTTGTGTTTTACTAGTAATGATAATAATAGTATTAATACATTATTATAATATTTTAATATCTGTTTATTTAAAATTTTGTGTTTTACTAGTAATGATAATAATAGTATTAATATCAAATTGTAGAATAATGTTAGAAATTCTATGTAAATAATACAAAGATAATTATTGTCTGTACATAAAATAATAATAATAATATACATATAAATAATGCATAAACATGTTAACAGTTATTGACATTTTCATTTACTGTGATAAACAATAATCATTTATAATTTATAATTTACAGTTACAATTTTTATTTAACGGTTTGCATTATTATATTATTACTAATAAGTAGCAATATATTATTATTTTAATTCATTTATATTATATTATTTCAAATTGTAAAATAATATTAGTCATTTTTCGGAAATAATATAAAAATAATTATTCTCTTTGGAAACAATAACATACATATGAATAATGCACACAAATGTTGAGTTATTGAGATTTTGTCAGTGTTGTGTTGGTTAGCATCGCCGCAGGTGTGGAGCTGTTATTAAAAACCGTTTTTATTCCTCTTCGCTGGACTTCCTTTAATAACGTTTCCTTCTAAACGAAGCTGTAGAGAAGTGCTCCGGACGCTGTTGAGTTGGCCTGTCGTGAGCCATTAGCGTCGTTACGTTTGAGGGCACGAGGCACTAACTGGCAGCAGGAATGCGAGTTAACGCAGAGCCTATGGCCGTGCCGTAAATACCCATCAGCCCCTGCGCCGGACAGGCTTGCGAGTCGCTGGGGGTCACCTTTCAGCAACAACTCGCTTTCCTGAGATCAAAATAGGTCACCTGTGAGATTTGCTCAGATCCAATGAGAACATGTTACAACCTATGAACCATTCAGTCAAAGAACCATCTCTTTCTTATAGGGATGTTCATTTTAACCGTTTAACCGTTAACCGACCGATAAGATTTTTGACCGATTAATACAATCAGTTAAACGGTTTAAAGTCACTTATTTATTTATTTATTTATTTTTTCAGTAATTTATCAATATTTTCAAAGGTTTGCTGCATGGTTAAAATAAGCTACGTGTATAAAAACCAAAAAAAACAAACGTTTTTTAGAGAGAGAGAGAAAAAAAAAAACATAAGTCACCTATAAGTCGCATTTTATTATTGAATTCAGAAATAGGCCGACGCGAATTACAAACTTTATAATAAACACTGTAAACATAGCTAGGCTATTTTAGTTCCCCTCACTCCACAACAAATCCTTTCAATTAACAGTAGGCTATTTAGAAAAGAACAAGAATTAAAAATGTAAGAAGCTATAGCTATATAAACCACAAACCAAAACGAATTCATTTAGGCTAAAACGAAACTGAAACCAATGTTGGGTCTCTCGTTCCACACAAAATCAAATGTTTCCGTATTCGTGATGTATTTGAATGCTAAAATATTATTTACCTTTTATGTAGGCCTGCTTCACTCGCATTCCAATATCCACATAAAACAAGATGTTTTGCATAACTTCACGGCGGTACGGTGATAACGCTTAACGGCACAGATTTCACTATATATTTAAACTGAGCAGTGTGTTTTTTTCCATATGTTTGACTGATTGTTTTTTATAATGATGATGAACATGTGCTGGAGCAATCACTTGATTTTCCCCCCTTCTAACAGTGGAAGCAATTACTCCTTTTAGTCATGAAGATAATCGGAATTGTAAAAGGTTTGCTTTTATTTGTGTACATTCACAATGAAAACAAATCTTTGTGCTTTTGTAAAATAAGCCTAAAAAATAGGAAGCCGCTTTCTGCCGTCTGTTTTCCTTTCGCGCAGCACACAAATGATCCGAAGCTCTGCGTAGGCTACTTGTTGCACAGTTTCTCTTTCATTTTCTTAAATTATTATTTAAGTGAAAATATATTTCTGGTATAGGCTTATTTATTCGTTATTAAATATAGCGCCTAGTTTCTGTTTTTCTCAGCTCGCAGAAGCGCTGGATGTGATATGATCGTGTGAATCCTCATGTTCTGTTGTTTGCTGCTGTAAAATTAATCCTCGGAAAACAATGTTAGTGTTTTTAACGGGTCACAGACACTTATTCTTTCTAATTTAATTCGGTTGTAATTTAAAATAATCTTGTCGGTTAACGGTTAATAATCGGTTAACAAGCGTCGGTTGTCGTTAGGAAAAATAACCAAAATGAACATCCCTACTTTCTGACCTTTTTATAATCTGAAGATCCTTCTTTCGCCACAAAGAAGCTTTTGTGAAACAGAAAGGTTCTTCAGATGTTCTTTATGGAACCATTTAGATAAAAAATGTTCTTCTATGGCATCATGAAGCACGTTTATTTTTAAGAGTGTACTTCAAAAACTAAAAAGGGTAATATTTGATGTATTTGAGGTCTGAGATGTGTGAACACTGAAGAGAGAGAGAGGGCAAACATTTTGCATTTTAGGTCTAATCAGCTAATATTGTCTTAAATAGCATGCATAACACTTCATTTTTTATAACATGGGATTTTGACCAAATATATTCAATCTTGATTTTTGTAAAATGTTGCAATAAGATGATAAAAAATGTTTGTGAGTGTGTGTGTGTGTGTGTGTGAGGGAGAGAAAATTACAGTTTTGGACATATAAGGTAATAAAAAATATTTTTAAAAATCCCTTAAAGTAGCTACAAATGAGTATGTAAAGCAAATATCTTTAAAAGAAAGTCTGTGTGGCGCATGCCCCCGATCTGCTCAATCTTCTCACCTGTTTGCATCTCTGGGGTTTTTTGCTGGTTTTTAGTTGACCGACATGTCAATCAACTGACTCAGCCAATCACATGAGTTTGGGGCGGGACTCTCTGTCTAACTGACCAATGGCAGGCGCCGGCATATACATTATGTGCTTTTCTTGAATGCATTCATATTTTGCTTTGTCTTTACTCTGCGTTTTCTGTCTCAGTACTCTGTTTTTCGTGATATCTTGTTTTGTGGCTCTCATCAAACATCTCTAGGTCATATTTCACCTCAAAATCAAAAGAAAAAAACAAAAAAAACAAGCCTTTTTAGGACTTTTTTTTGCATTGTGACATTTGCATCTGCATTTAAAGTATAGTTCAGCACATTTACCCCTGAATTTTCATTACTGTAATACAAACAACATCTCATTCATTACTGTAAAAGAAATAGATTTTTTTATTTTAATTTTTTTTTTTTACAAAAAATGTTATTTCACTTGTAAAGTATTTAATAATTCACTGGTCAAAAATGTTGTCTTAAGGAACATCAATTAAGCTTTCTTTCTTAATGAATGCAACATTTATTTGTTGTTTTTAAATACAATACCTATTTATTTAATTGTCTATGTAATATTTATTAATTTTATTCATTTTCTGCATGAAAATAAATACATTTTTATATTTAAATTGTAAATGTATAAAAAATGTCCTCTATGCAATATTTATTTTTTCTTTATGCAAACTATATTTTTTAATGCAAAAATAACTAGTTATAAATGTATTCATTTTCTTTATACAAATTCTATTAATTGTCTATGTAATGTTTATATTCTTTATGAAAATAAATAAATTTTTATATTTAAATTATGTACATGTATAAAATGTCCTCTATGCAATATTTACATTTTCTTTATGCAAACTGTATTTTAAAAGCAAAAAAAAAATGATGTAACATTTTCTTCATGCAAAATATGTAATTTATTTTTTCCTCTATGCAATATTTATTTTTGCTTTATGCAAACTATTTTTTTAATGCAAAAATAACTAATTATAAATGTATTCATTTTCTTTATATAAAATCTATTAATTGTCTATATATTGTTTATTTATTTTCTTGATAAAATAAATACATTTTTATATTTTAATTATATAAATGTATAAAATTTCCTCTATGCAATATCAAATTTTCTTTATGCAAACTATGAATGCAAAAAATAATAATGATGAAGTAACATATTTTCTTTATGCTAAATATATAATATATTTTTTGATGTGAAATGTGATCTGAACATGTGTTTGTTAGATTCACCAGAGGAGGAAGTGAAGTAAACACATCCGTACTCTGTGATATAACCTGAGCTCTGCCACCTGTTTAATGGATTCCTGGTATTTCTCGTGCGCTGAACTGACACGTCACACGCTGAACTTCCTGTCTGTCAGCGCTTGTGCCTCACGACCAATCAGACCAATATCAGCCGCTCTGTGCTTGATTCTCCTGAAGAGGCTGTTGCTTGAGAAATCATTCACAGACGGTGTGAACCGATCCTCGCTGGATATCATGTCACATGACACATCCATGTCTAGTGTTTATGGAAAAGCATCGAGATTTGCCAATAATCATCCAAACCTTCTTTATTTGTCCCTGAGGTCCATTAATGGACGACCGGAATAAGAAAATGATCTAATTACCCAAAGAAGGCCTATTGAAGCACATGCAGGATGGGACGTGTGAACAGATGCTCCTTCACTGCTCCTCTGTTCCTCCACAGCACAACACCTGTGATTTATTACTGCTGCTTCTGTCAGACTAAATATTTAGCCAGCATTCCCCAGCAGCTTACAATAACAGCCCCTTCCTCGAGTGACTTACACTACCACTCAGAAGTCTCTTCTGCTCACCGAGCCTGCATTTATTTGATCCAAAACACAGCAAACGCAGTAATATTGTGAAATATTTTTACTATTTAAAATTACTGCTTTTCATTTGAGTATATAGTAAAATGTAATTTATTTCTGTGATCAAAGCTGTATTTTCAGCGTCATTATTCCAGTCACATGATCCTACGGAAATCATTCTAATATGCTGATTTGTTGCTAAAGAAGCACTTCTGATTACTATTACTATTATTATTATTATTATCAATATTTAAAACAGTTGAGTGCATTTTTTCAGGATTCTTTGATGAATAGAAAGATCCAAAGGTCAGCATTTATCTGAAAATAAAAGGTTTTGTAACATTATACACTACACCATTCAAAAACTTGGAGTCAGAATTTTTTTTAGAAAATATAGAAATTAATACTTTCATTTAGCAAGGATGCTTTAAATTGATCAAAAGTGATGATAAAGAAACAAAAAGATTTCTATTTCAGATAAATGCTGTTCTTCTAAACTTTCTGTTTATCAAAGAAACCTGAAAAAAAATTCTACTTAGCTGTTTTCAACATAATAATAATAATAATAATAATAATGATAATACATGTTTCTTGAGCAGTAAATCAGCATATTAGAATGATTTCTGAAGATCATGTGACACTGAAGACTGGAGTAATGATGCTGAAAATACACAGAAATAAATTACAGTTTAAAATATATTCAAATTGAAAAGTTATTTTAATTTTTTCAAAATGTTACTGTTTTTCTCTACTTTGGATCCAATAAATGCAGGCTTGGTGAGCAGAAGAGACATCTTTTAAAAACATCTGAAAAATCTTACTGTTCAAAAACCTTTGTATCTTCACCAAAACAATCACAGAAGGACTAGTGGAGTGAACCCGGGCTGGTTAAAGATGTGTCTTGCTCATTCATGGAGAATGCAGACAGACGTGATCCGTTTCAGCCAGACCTTGATCTCCTGCGTGGAGATATTGGGACGGACAGACGGATTGATCCTGGAGATCTCGGTTTGGTCATTGATTACGGGGTCGTGACCTCTCATCAGTCGGATTTGTGTCTTGAGCTCTTCAGAGACATGAGGTGATGTCTTATCATCTGCGTGATGTTCAGACTCCTTACGTCATCTTGTGTTTCAGAACAGATCAGATCCCTCTCTGACAGGTCCTGCATGAATATCAGCTCTTATTGCCATTTTAATAGCATTTTATACATTGTAATGCATGTTTTTATTTATTATATTATATATCCTAAAAATTAGAATTACGCTGATTGGTTCCCGGGACATGCATCACACTCCCCCTCCCCCCCCCCCAAGTGTCGCCCTGGTCCCTCGGGCTAGGGGGGAGGTCGGGGCTGGAGGAGGAAGACTCATTGACAGACCTGAGAAAGCTGTCCCCAGGCGGGAGAGTCCATCCGCGTTGGCGTGAGCGGCGCCGGCCCGATGGCGCACGTCAAAGTGGAAGTCCTGGAGCGCCAGAAACCACCGTGTCACCCGTGCATTTGTATCTTTGGCCCGAGCCATCCATTGAAGGGGGGCATGGTCGGTGACCAGCGTGAAGGACCGTCCCAGGAGGTAGTATTTCAGCTCCAGGACTGCCCACTTGACGGCCAGCGCCTCCCTCTCTACCACTGCGTAGCGCTGTTCGGCGGGGGACAGCTTCCGGCTGATGTAGACCACCGGGTGTTCCTCACCGTTCTGCACCTGCGAGAGAACGGCTCCCAACCCGGTGTCGGAGGCGTTGGTCTGTAACAAGAAGGGGCAGTTAAAATCGGGAGCTCGCAGCACTGGCTCCGAGGTGAGTGCTGCTTTAATTTGCTGGAATGCCTCCTCCTCCCTGGAACTCCATCTCACCGTCTCTGGCTGCCCCTTCTTGGTCAGGTCTGTCAACGGGGTCGCTAAGGAGGAGAAGTTAGGAATAAAGCATCTATAGTATCCCGCCAACCCCAAAAAGGCCCGTACCTGCTTCTTGGAGACGGGCCGGGGAGCCGTGCGGATCGCTGCCACCTTATCCTCCTGTGGACGGCCTACCTGGTAGCCGAGGTATTTGGTTTCGGGCAGGGCCAGATGACATTTCTTAGGGTTGGCGGTGAGCCCTGCCTGGCGCAGCTCCCCGAGCA
>JAFVLL020017146.1:0-13948 GCA_021397915.2 Tor tambroides
GGTGAACCCTTGGGGAACAGGCTCAGGAGGCACAAGAACAGTCTCAGGTACTGACTTGGAAGCACTCTCCAGGACTTCAGGGACAGACATTGGACTTGATTCAGGTGTGCTTTCCTGGGCTGCACTGACAGGCGGAGGGACTGACTGGGGAGCACCCTCCTGGGCTACCCTGAAGAACTCTGGATACTCCTGGACCGGAGCAGACCCTGGAGGCTGTGAGGCCTGGACCGGAGCTGTGGCTGAGAGAACTCGTGGCTCAGGATTGGCCCGTGTGGTAATAACAGCGGACTGCTCAGGAATGGCCTCCATGGCCATTGCAGGAAGAACGGGCTGCTTGCACATGACCTCTGTGGCCGGGATGGTGAGAGCGGGCTGCTTGAGAACAGCTTCAATGGTCGGGACAACGTGAGCGGACTGCTCAGAGTCCGCCTCCATGGCTATAGCAGGATCAGAGGGCATGACATTACAGACAGGATCAGTCTCCGTTGGCAAAACATGACTGGAGATCACATCCAAGATGGCCTCCGTGGCCCTAACAGGTGCACTCAGATGCTCAGGAAGGGCCTCCGTATCCGAAGCAGGAATGGTTTCTGAAAGCATGACATGACAAACAGGATTAGTTTCTGTGGACACAACAGGACTGGCTCGCTGTTCTGAGGTAGCCTCCATGGCCATAACAGGCAGGGTGAGATGCTCTGGAATGACCTCCATGGCCAGGTCAAGAACAGTTTCTGTTGAGGCATCAGTGCTGTTTAGAGTGCCCACCTTGGACAAAACAGGTCTCGTAATTCAGACGGTGCAGTCTCAGATTCCTTCAACACAGGCTTAGCTGGTGGAGTAGGTGGCTTAGGGGTTGGTTCCAGACTGTATACCTCTGGAACCACTAAATACAGGACCAACTGAGTCGGGTCCTCCTGGACCACAGGATTAGCGACCTCTTGACTCAGACTGTCCTGGACCTCAGGACTGGGGGCCTCTTGATACAGGCCCTCCTGGACCAATGGGTTTGAGCTCTCCTGACTCTGGTCCTCCTGGACCACTGGTATCAGGACCATCAGAATCGGGTCCTCTGGAACCACGGAACTCGGGGGCACCTGACTCAGGCCCTCCTGGACCAATGTGCTTGGGACCTCTGAAAGAAGAGCATTAGACTGCACAATGTGTGCCCTCCTTTTACATCTTTGAGGGCTCAAAGGTGCATGATTGGCCACTTCTGGCGTGACTGCAACCTTCAAATCATCTCAGGAATGACTGAAGATACCTTGATCATCACTGGGAGGATTTGGGTGGACTCGACAGACTCTGGGGTGACTGGAGCGAAGTCGACTGGCTTTGGACCGGCAGGAGCAGATTCAACTGGCTCTGCGACTGATGCGGTGTTCTGGGCTGCTCTCTTCCTTCTCTACTTGGGCTTCTTTGGAGTCAGAAGATGATCGGAGACTTGACTCAGGGAAGGTAGAGGAACAGGTTGGTCGCTGAAGACCGACCCTGGGGCTGGAGCAGACTCAGGGGCCGGAGCCGACATGGAGGACTCACTGGCAGATGCAGCAACTTGCGCCGCCGCCCTCCCCCTTCGTTTCTCAGTGGGAGTCAGAAGATGATCGTGGACTTGACTCAGAGGAAGGAAGGCAGGGTGGTCGCTGCCGACATCCTCAGGAGGGTTAAGGATCTGCCAGTCTTTGCAGTGATACACATAACGGGAGAAGCCCCAGAAATTCAAAACGTGCAATTGTTCCATCTCCCATCGCAGCAGAGGGTCATCCAGAATGAGGTTGAAGACCTCCTTCAGGACTGCGTCATATTCTAGGCCCTTAGCCATGGTCCAAAAGAATTGAGCAAAGCTCTGTGGATCCTGGCCCTGCTGACGAAGCGATACCACTGCCCGTTGGAGTGCCAATCTCCCTTCTGCAGTGGCAGGTGGAACAATTTTAAGACTCATTCTGCTGGGTCTGGTGATGGCTGGTTCATTCTGTCAGGGTTTTGACACTGCAAATTACTAGAGAGAGACCCAGATGCAGAATTATCAAGGGAGTGACTTGACAAGACTGGGATTAACAGGGCTGAAGTGAGAGTCCAAACAGTAGGAAAGGGCAGTCTGCTGGAGAACATGAGGATGGCTAAAGTCAGACCTGGATAAAGCTTGGCTGGAGAACAAAGGAAATAGAGCAGCACCAGTCAATGAGATCACTGGAGATCAGGCAGCAGCTTGAGCAACCAGAGCTTGATACTTTGAGCTGTAGAGAACCCAGTCCAGTCAGATAGCCAGGTCTTGAGAACAGCAGCCAGGGGGAATCAGGACACAGAACAGGAACAAACACAAGACAAGACCACAAGAGAGAACAGACAGCAGCAAAATAAGACACTGACTGACTACACACTATAACTAGAAAGAAAAGAACAAAGAAAAACAAATGCAAACTGCAGAGAGCAAATAAAACAATGAACCAAAAGGCAAATTCTAAGAATCAATAACTGGAATAAAAACTGGCTAAGACAGCATCCAAAAAGAAACCAAACTAAAGGCTTGAGAAAACTAGAGCAAAAATAAAGACAAGAACTAGACTAGAGCAAAATAACAAAAGCAAAGAAAACCTAATAAACTTCAAGAGAACTAAATGCAAAGCTAGACTGACAAGGAGAGTAAAATATAACACAACTAATCTGACTAGATGACTAACAAAGAGTTATCTTGACACTAAGAGCTTACGCAACGAGCCAGCAGAGACATGAGGGAAAGGGGCACAATTTAAAGGAGCAGAGCACATGAGAATCAGGTGGACACAATCAAGTAAACAAGGACTAGACTAGGACTAAACAAGGGGGCGGGGTAACTGGAAACAAGGAGGCAGGGCAAGAGGAGCACGTGGCCAACAAAAACAAAGACAAAAGGTGCGTTCGACTTCATGCAGCACTTAGCAGACCGATCGGCGGCTGACTTGAAGCAGTGCATGCCGGTTAGAAATTTAGTCCGACTTGAACCGGCGCCGACGCCACGTCACTGTCACGTGTGGCATCAAAGTACCGCGATGGCGTTTCGAGAGCAGCCGGCTGACTCAGCCGGCGCAATTTCTCCAGAGCGACTTAGGGAGCGCTGATGACGACACAGCTGTTTCACGATTGGCCAAATTCACCACATGACAACAACGACGTGTGTTTCTAACATCTTCAAATCCAATACTGCTCACAAATCTGTTTTTAGAACAGTAAAAGCTTTTTTACTGTATAGTCGCAATGTTATATTGAGTCACATTTAATAAAAAACACTGATAAAAGCAAATATACCCCCACTTTATTGGTATTTAAATAGTATATGTTTTGTTGAACTTTATTCTTGAACAGACGGCCCTGTATTAAGCAGTATATAAAAAGTGTTTCTGTTGCTCATGAAAACGTTTCTGAAACGTCTGTGTATTTGACAAATATTGCATTTTATTCACTTCATCTGTGATAGAGTATGCAAACACCGCGTGAGCGTCACTAACGGGAGCAGAAAGTGTCCGGCTTGAAGTGTCCGTTTTCAACTCCTCCCCTGACTGCAAGCGGCTACTCTCGTTGATCGCCGTCTGTAGCCGTGCTTCAAGTCGAATGCACCTAAAGCCATGTGCTCAGACACAAGACCAACAAAGAAACATTGAACAGGGACAAGACAGACAAGACTGTCAGGGCAGGATCCTGACACAAGTATAACTATAAATGCTATTATCTGGTTAAGGCTTATTAAGTACCGTAGTTTGTGCTGTTTGTTGGTCAGAGAGCAGGGCGTTGGTTATTTGAGCTGCATTTGTGATGTTGTGGGGTGTTAGTCGTTCTGGTATGGATGTGAGGATCTGGGTACTGGAAGCTAAGTTCTGTTTTTCTTCCAGAGTAGCTCCAGAAACCTTAATTTAAAAATAAAAAATCTGTTATGAAATCAGACTGTTTGTGTTTTCATTTGAGGAAAATTTGTGTACATTTTATATTACTATATATTACAATCATTAGGCATAAATTACATACCCATTCATTAATGGTTTCCAGGGTCAAACTACAATTTAGAATGTTTGGAGGATCAAAGGAGTGAGTAGTTATATTACAGAGGGCTGAAGCCTGGTGCATGCCAGCTGAGAAAACAAACACACACACACACACATATATATATATATATATATATATATATATATATATATATACGCTGCAGAGAGTATATAGTATATAATAGAGAGTATATAGTAGAGAGACTTACATACCATTTGTTGTTTCTGGTGGACATCGTTGTACGGAGGAAGCAAACTGGCCTAAGACAGTTTTTGGAAAAGTTAACTGGCCTAAGACAGTTTTTGTAATTTGTAATTTGATAGTTGCTGTGGAGGTTTTTTCAGGGCAGAAATTTGCTATAAAAAAACAAGACTGTTAGTAACCTTGAGACCTTTTACAAGATTATTCCATCTACATATCATGAAATATTTTGAATGGATTTTACGAATGTTGCAGGTAGTTCCAGTCCAATCATCTGGGCAGAAGCAGATCCCGTTTTGTAAGAAACCCTTGTTTTCACACACTAGACTCGCTATGGTCGCTGTTGTGGGCAGAGGGCTGAATGTTGTACTGATGCTGTTGTTGTATGTGCTGTTGCTGGAATTATATTGACACCAAGTCTGCTCAAAAACAACTGTTTACAGAGACAAAACATCAGACAAAAGTATCAAACTGTGACCATTTGGCTTTAGCCTTGCAAAATCTGGTCCAGCTTGCCAAATTATTTCAGCCAGGAACCGACCATTAGACAGGAAGAATCAGTCTGACTAAAGCCCAGTTCACACTATCAACAACACACAGCAAAGTGACCCTATACATTTTAATGGAGAGCTGGCGATTTCTGGTGACACGAGAGAGAGTGACCTTTGGCGACAAGATGTAGGCAACATATGTTTAACTTTTAGCAAAAACTGAGCAACTTTTTTGGAGCAACAACCAATAGGAATAAAGATTCAGTCAAGGGAGCTCACATATAGATTCACAGTTCATATTAAAAGAGTTTCCTGTGCATAATGTTCATTATTAGGGACAAGAAAACGGATCATTTTTCAAATATGAAAGACGTGTTTGGAATTTAGTTTAATAAAGCAATAAGCCCCAAGATGTTTACAGTGACTTTATAACAGCTAAGTAGTGTTGTTAGGCACGTGAACCACGTGCTTTATCTGACACAGCTCAAATAAAAACAGACTGGAATTGTTCTCATGCGCTGTGTTATTTATTTACTTTTTAACACATATGATATTTCCTCACACACATACATATTCTTATCTCTTAGCAGAGTACTCTTTTATAGTTTAACACTCTGGTGCTGCTTGCATGGCAGTCAGAAGTGACCAAACTTTTTATTTCAATTAAATAAATACTATATTTTAGTTCAATAATGTTTATTTAATATTTGATATATAGATTTTAGGGGATTTTTGGTACTAAATTATATTTATGGAATAGTTATGATCCATTAATTTCCTGATAACCACTGAGTATAGAACTTAAATTAATTTCCAACTTAAACTTTAGTTGCGTTTCCAGCTTAAGCTGTGTTCCAAATTTGAGGTTGATATCTCAAAAAATGAGCTTTTAATAAGATTTTGTTTGGGCGCAGTACCAAATGTTTCCACTAAATGAAATTCACTTCTCATTCATTACCAATGTTCTCATTCTTGAATGCAAACAGTACAAGTGTGACTTTTGTTTCAGGACCATTTAACCTTTTTGAAACATGTCCATGTTTTTTTTTAAAGTTTTGTGTGTGTGTGTGTGTGTGTGTGTGTGTGTGCTGACTTAGCAGGTGCTAAAACCTTTGCCAAGTTTCATACCATTTCGAAGAAGTAAAAAAAGTAAAAAACACTACATTTTCCAGTCAAAAATGACCACACAGCACCAGAAGGTCAAACCAGACCAGTTTGCGGCATAGCGTTAATGTTTGTAGAGTAATTTGAAAGTTTTGTGCGACTGCCTCTAGGGGGCAAATTACAACAATCTTAAATATCGGAGATAGTGGAAAGGCGGTTGAAAGGTGGCTTTAGACAGGTAGAGTCTAGCACCGTCGCTTCGTCTGAAATCGAATACTTCGAATACTAAAAAAAACAGTAGGCGAAAAGTACACAGATGATCTACGACTTCTACGGATTCTGAAGTGTGCATTCGATTGACACTTTACTATCTATCATGAGGCCACGGGAGAGGATTTGTGAATGGTCTGAATTTCATTCATACTAAACATATACATACTGTATAGAACAAACTTTTTTAACAGTTGCCAAGTAAGTTCAAATTCAAATGTACCACCTACTCAGACAGTATGCAATTTTGGATGCATTAATCATTGGAAGATGCACTGTCAGTCTTTTCTTAGAGCCTATGGTGCAAACAACACCAAAAAAAAAAAAAAAAAAATCTGAAAAAAAAAAAAATTAATAGCCTCAAACAAGACTGCAGTTAAATCAAATTCAAAAACTATTTAATATGACAAAATTAACTTGAATACATTACACCAAAAGTAATTTCTATTATATGATGGTTCAGTTGCATTTTCATTAAAAAGCCCGCGATGGATATAGTTTAAGTCATTGTGGATTTGAAAATGCATTCCGAGCCGAGCACGCCCCCTACCTGTCAATCATCACATCAAGGTGGGGCTTGGCGACAGGACGCACCATAGGACAATATTCACCGTAAACCAAACTCTTAACCAAAACGTTAACCAAACGTTTACACTCCGATTGATGCACATAACCAAACAGACAGTGCTATTCTACACTTATGTACTACCTTACCTTATATTTTTTTACTCTTTTATTTTTATAAAATACTCTTTTATTATATGAAGAGTTCAGATGCAAAAGCCTCTAAAAGCCATCTTGGTCAAAAATGAGATGACGATACTGAGTGAATGCTCTCCACACATAGTATATGTTCATCAAGTACTTTCACTTCAAATGCGCTAAATCCCAGCTTCAACTCATTCAGAAGTACCAGTACTTACATAGAAACCTATGCATAGTAGACAGAAAGAAATGCAATTTTTAAAAAAAAAAAAAAAGTCAGACGTACTTAGAGGCTTTTGCATCTGAACTCTTCATATATTTATTAGTGCTGTCAATCAATTTAAACATTTAATCGCGTTAAACACAGTCATGGACTGTGATTAATCAGATTAATCACAAATTTAAAATACTAGGATTTACCTGTAAATGTTTTGAAATAAAGAAATGCATGACAAACTAGTTATACCTCCACAAGGTGTGAGACATAATCCTTATTATTCTTTTGTTTTTATTCAGCCATTATCAGCCACTGGGAATAAAACGTTAAGCCACATCTCTTCAATCCCAGTATACATTTACCCAACTATTATCAAAAGTATTTCTAAATAAATACAACAAAACATTACCTTACATTAAGTATTATGACAAAATGTGTTATGAAGAAGAATTGGACCTGTTGTGCAGGTGCATTAGAGCTAACATTAGCATCATGCTACATAGACAATTTATGAGATTAATAGTACACTATTTACTCAAAACTCACTTTAAACCACCATCGAGTGTTTGTAATAACTTCCTTTTGCGATCACATGTGTATACACTTTGGGCGGCCGCGGTACATTATAAAAGTAGCCCAAAAAACCGCAACCCACGGCTCTGTAATTTTTCCCGCGACTGTATTTTCAAAATAGCCCAATTGTGAGGGGGGAAATCACGACCCTGGCAACACTGGTTCACTGTACCCTTATCACATCGCGCACTGTCACTCTCTCTCTCCACGTTCGCTTCACTTTTGTCAAGCCCAGCGCCTCATAATAACACAATTTAACGCGTTAAATTTATTCGATTAATTGCATGTGTAAACGCGTTAACATTGACAGCCCTAATATTTATAAAATAGCACATGTTCCGTGGCACCTAAACTTCACGCACCTGCCACAACATCTCTCACTGTTTACAGCCATCGGACACCGCGATTGATGCCTGTGATTTTTACCCTGGCTGTGGCATGTTCCGTGACAGCTGCACCTAGATCTGACTGGTGAACTGTTGTCTGGGGCAGGCACAGTGAAAGAAGCAGCGTTTTCTGTATGGTAATGGACATCAATCAGAGTGTAAACAGTGAGAAATCTTGAGGCAGGCACGACGCTTATAGGTGCCATGGGACGCGCGAGAGGAAATAAGGCAACATGTCTACAGCTGATGCGAGCGGCGTGAACCCATTATAATCAGTGAAGCTGTCTACAATGGATGCGGCACGATGCAACACGACAGCTGTTGCGTCCGATGTAGACACGGTGTAAGGTGGCAAGTAAATAAGTGTAGTCACGGAACATGCCACAGCCAGGGTAAAAATCATGGGCATCAGTCGCGGTGTCCGATGGCTGTAAACACTGAGAGATGTTGTGGCAGGCATGTGAAGTTCAGGTGCCATGGAACACGCGCTATTTTATGGATTAAAAATAAAAGAGTAATAAAATATAAGGTAAGTGTCAGTCCTCTGTCGTGTGTGTCATATGTTCCCGCCTCTTTTGTCCATATTTGGATTGTTTCCTGTCCTTGTTTAATGTGATTATTAGTTAAGTCTGTTCAGCTGTGTTTGTGTCATTAACCTGTGTATTTAAGTTCATGCCTGTTCAGTTTTGTGTCATCTGGTCTACTCGTTACTCCCCGGTATTCCTGTCCTGTCTCAGCCTTGCCTTGTCTTGCCCTGCCTTGTTTGGATTTGATTAAAGACTGTTAATTTGAGTTTACTCTTCGTCTGCTTGTTCCTGTATCCTCCTCCTGTGTGCACCGTGACAGTAAGGTAGTAAATAAGTGTAGAATGGCACTCTGTTTGCTTATGTGCATCAATCAGAGTGTAAACGGTGAGAGATGTTCAGGCAGGTGAAAAGTGTTAGGTTAACTGTGAATATTGTCCTATCGTGCATCCTGTTGCCGAGCCCCGCCTTGATGATTGACAGGTAGGGGGCGTGCTCGGCTCGAAATGCATTTTCAAATCCACAATGACTTGTGCTGCGTCCCAATGTGCCTACTTATACTACGCCCTGAAAGTATGTACTGTTTTGGTGAAGAAAAAGTACACACTTTTGAGTGTGTAGTAGAAGAGTAGGCAAGCTTTGGGACATACTATCATGTCACACAACTGCGTCTTTAATGAACCGCTCTGTCACACCTGTTACACGGACCCTGTCACTGTAAACTGGCCTGTCAATCATCTTGTCACAGTTAACATCCTCACTTCCACATTTCATTTAACTTCCTACCGTATTGGAGAGCTCGTTGATCTTCCAGTCGCGGGTCTTTCATGAGAACTCTTTTTGCATAATGATGCATTTAAAAGTTAACGGCCAAATGTATGTTTATAACAGTGCACATTGTTGTTGCAGATGAAATATAATACAGATAACAATAAATATGTTTTACTAGGTTAAATGTTGATTATTAGTAACTCGAACCACTTTTTGTAAACCTCTACCTAACCGTTGATCGCGCAGATATCTGCCATGTTTGTAGTTTTCTAACAAGTTTTATTCATGTTTGTAGTTCTGGACCGAATCTTTCACCAAAGCGCAATGGATTGTGGACAATTTTAGCCATTAGAGTGTGCACGGATCCACACTTCAAAAATCAACCTGAAATAGTAGACCATCCGGGGACTTTTGGTATACTCTTTTCAACATACTGTGCTTTGGGACACACTCATTCTAATTTCACATACTATTTAGGATGGATAGTATGAACATTGGGATGCAGGGTTAAACTATATTCATCGTGGGGTATTTAATGAAAATGCAATTGAACCATCATATATGTAAGTGTCAATGCATTTAAGAAAAATAAAAGAAACATTTAAATCACCATTTTGCTACCCTTTTGCTGCACCTTTGGCTCAGAATGCATTCTGAAATTCTCACTGCATTTTGCTACAATTATCACGTGGTATTATGATGAAAATGCAATCCCAAGTGTCCTACCCCTAAGTCTAAATGCATTTAGGAAAAACAGCATTTAAATGATAATTTTGCTACAGTTTTTGCTTGGACATGTTAAACATATCTGGTCAAGTTGGGTAATACATTTTTTATTTAAATTTTGCAACTTATAAAGCTTTAAAATATGTTTTTAATTTACATATTAAAACTAGTGTAGAAAACGGCAAATTTAAATTATATAATTGAAATTTCATTTACATTTTACATTTACATTTACATTTATGCATTTAGCACTAAATGTTGCACATATGTATGGGAAAATGTCAATTTAAATACAGAAATACATTACCATTTTACATATTGCATTGCCATTTTGCATATTACTTTTCAAATTGAATTTAGCTACACATATGCTTCCATACTATTCGACTACTCCAGATATGTTGATACGTCCGCCATCTTGGAATGGTCAACTTGACGTCATTCAGACATTCACCATAATAATCAATGAATATTCAAAGATATACAGACCGTTCCAAAAATGGCAGATGGCTTACGTATCGTGGCCCATAGAAACAGTTGCTAATGAGGCATCTATGTATATATCAGGCCCGGCGGACCGAGGGGGACGGCTGGACTTTAATTTAGTCTAACTGATTGCTTTTAGACAGAAAAGCTGCCCATAAATCCTGGTCTAGGATCTGTTTTCCTCGTAATAATAGCATAACGAAATAGATTTGGCAAACAAGTGTATCTGCCCTTCTTCTTTGGAAAGAACTATTTTACAATGCATTTTCGCAGAGGGGAGCAAAGTAGCCAATCAGACATGTTTGTTGATTTGTACAGCGCAAGAGGTATTTAGGTTGGAATCCACGCACTCACAGCTTTTTGTCCAGCGCTGTGTTCTATCATTCTCCTAACTTCATTAAAAAGAAAAAAGGTTCATTGTGTGGTCACATTCATTGGTTAAAACGAAACTTTGTAAGATCATGATGAACATAGGCTAGATATACGGTGATGAATGAGTGACAGTTTTTAGGGTTTAAAAGGAGAGCTCTTTGCATGCTGTATACGATAATATATTCCAAATTTAAATAAAACTTGTGTTTTTCATGCTTGACAAGCGGCCACGTACGACACAGAGATAGCTACTACACTATATAGATGAAGATAATAATTTCAGAAGCACAGAGTGATGTGATTCTGCAACCTAGCCTGGTCCAAATGCAGGATTTAAGTAAGGAAACGGTTATTAATTATTTGTATTGGCTGCCATGCCAAATCATGCACCTGCTTGCTTTTCTGTTTAATTTAAGTGATTTTGTGAACATAGGCCTATATGCTTTAATAACAAATAATTGTAACATTCTACAATAAGGTTCCATTAGTTATAACTATTAAAGTGTTACCCAAATAAAGCATTTTGAACAATTACTTGAAATAATTTTGTCTCTAAAAAGACAACAGTGCTACACAAGAATAGTGTATTACATATAACTCTGTGTTATTCACACAGCACATACAGGAGTTAGACCAAATACTGTGAAGACCCATTATTATGGGAGTAATACAGTTTTGTAGGATACAGTGAAAAAGCAATGTTGCTATCACATTTATATTTCTATTGTCTATATTCTCTAGTTTGTATATCGGTGTAATATAAGTTGTGTTCAGCAGAGTTTAGCACAAGCCAAGGGTGAAATGTTTGACTTGTCAGACTTCCAAAAAGGACCAATCATGGGAGCCTGTTTAACAGGAGCACCTGTAACCTTAACAGCCCAATTGTTTGGTGTTTTAGGAACATCAGTCTTTATGATTATGACAAAGCATGGCAAGACTTAATCTGCAAAAAAGAAAAAGTTAAAAACTAAAAGTGAGAAATACATCAAAAACTAAGGATCGAGTCCAAACAACATAGAAGTACTGTAGTAAAGTGACAGCAAACTTCAATATTCACCTTGAAGACCATTTTTGCACAAAAACCAACAACAGTGAACTTCACAAAGCCAACGTGCATGAAAGAGCTGCAACTGCTAAAACTTTAATCACAGACACCAGTGCTAAAATGAGGGAAAGATGGTGTCATTAGCATAAAACCTGGACATCTGGAACACCACAATGAACTTAAGCATCTCCCCTGGCCAGACAAATCACCTGGCTTTATATTATCAGACCACTGTGGACAGTTTTGGAGAGAAGAGTGAGAAACTGATCTCCTGTTCAATTTTTCTAAAGCAACAGGTAGATGTTTTTAAAGACAACATTCAACTGGAGACTATTCAAAACTTGTATGAATCTAAGAAGGTTGAAAACAGTATTAAAGGCAAATTGTGGTAAAACACCTTAATAATTAAATATTGCCTACTTCTCAGGTGTTCACATTTATTTTGTCCAACGACTGCATATCTTACCATCAGGATGGATTTTAGTTATTTATTTTTTATTATTATTTATTTATTTTAATGCTGTTTAGTTTACAGCTGCAATTCAAAATTTATAGGAGTCATCTGTGTTCATGGTCTTTTATATTGATATTATTTTCATCCTGTTCTATGTGAGTTCCTTGTTCCTGGTTTCCTACACTCCTGGTTTCCTATGCTTATTTACCATATCATCCTGAAGAACCTCTTTATGCTGAAATGCTTCTTTGTTTTAGAGTTAAGGGTTTTTTTTAAATCCCTGCTTTTGTCTGTTTTCTGTTGAACACACACACAAAAAAAGATATTTTGAAGAATGTTGGTAACCAAACAGTTGCTGATAGCCATTGGATTCCATATTTTTCCATAAAAAAAATACTAAATAAAAAAATACTAAGTCAATGGCTAGCAACTGTTTGGTTACCAACATTATTAAAAATAGCTTATTTTGTGCTCAACCAAAGAAAGAAACTCATACAGGTTTGGTTGGAACAACATGAGGGTGAATGAATGAAATGTTTTTTTGGTGGGGGGGGGACTATCCTTTTAAAACTGTCTTCGTTAAATCTTATGCACCTGGTTTGAATCTTGTCTATATTTGAGGTTGGTTTGTCCTGTTTTTCCTGTGTTGTTCTCATGTGCCTTTTTGTTTTCTTTTAAAATATACTGTTAGACCTTACACCGTGTCAACACCGGACGTGTCGCGCCACGCCGCAACACCTCTGCCAACACTGGACGCGACAAAGCGACCGTTCCATATAATTTGATCTTTGTGCCTGTAGTATCTTGAGATACTAGCAAAAGCAAACTCAGATGAGCCAAAAGTTCTCGATGGTCACTTTATTGAGGACCCATCGCAGCGTTCAGTCATATACACCAGCATGGTTTCAACCATAGACATAATAAATACCTAGACGCCTCATTGGCCGCTCGACCGCACGTCAACGGCGCCGCCATATTGGTGCGGGCAACCCTCCATAACTCTCGTATCGGGACAGAAGAAAACATACCGGACTCGGCGGCAGTTTGGGGATCTGCAGACCGTCGCACAATAATAAAAACAGATGTCGGGGTATTATCTTTCACAGGTAAGACTGAACAGTTGTTTCTGGATGGTTTTTTTTTTTTTTTGGTAATTTTTAGCATTATGTTGACAGCTTAATTAGCCACCAGTGTCACGTTAACGATATCGCTAGTAAGCTGTGAAAGCCGAGACTTAAAGAAAAGAGACTTAAGAAATCAATGTTTAAATGAATTCTTAAGTTTGGACTTATGTTGTAGTTTATTTCATAAACTAAATTGTGTTATGAGCACAATAATGTAGGCTACAGTGAGCACTTTGACAAGACAGTGTCAGACTGTCAGGATTATGGAGCTAAAGCATCTCTCTTTAATTTCACTGCTCATTTACAAAGAGTAAGTTTATCATCACTAGATTATAAGGATTTCATAGCTTATCATAAAACTGTGGACTGATTTTATATATATATTTTTCTTTTTTTAGCCAACTGCAAACAGGACAACGCAAGCCTTAAGGAAAGCTGTTCTCTGCATTTCCAAGAGATAGGCTATACCTCCACAGCCTAATGTT
>JAFVLL020017147.1:0-31943 GCA_021397915.2 Tor tambroides
TATATATATATATATATATATATATATATATATATAACAAACCAAAAAGTCACTAAAATAAGTAAATAAATAAATATGAATAAATGAATGAATGAATGAACAGAGGAATATGGAATGAATGAATGATCTATTTATCTATCTATCTATCTTTTTTTGTTTAGTGATGCAGAAACTGCATCCACCTAATTTTAATGAAGAAAATATCATTGACAATACAGACTAAAAACATTTAGGCTATTGCTTTAAAGTCAGGGATCCCTATACAAATGTAATGATCATGTTTGTTTGCATGTGGCCTCCTTATGCCTGTGTTTAGAGTAACTTCAGGGATCGAAGATGAGCATGAAAGGAAATTATGATGAGCTCAATACTCCAAATGTCAGAATCTGCTTTAAATTACACTGGGAGCAATATCAGTCCATGCTGCTTTTCCCTGCGCTGGGTTCACGACTTCCTTCCAAAACATGGCCAAGTGAGGAGAAGAGAACGGGCAGAAATCATTAAAGTTCTCTTTTGACGTATGGGACATGGCAGTTATGCTAATTCGCAGTCTTTTGGCAGCCTCTTTTGCCTCTCTGTCCTCTTTGAGGAATGTTTGGTTAAGGGATGGATGGAAAACTAATGGGTGATTGCAGGACAAATGAAGTTTGAATATTGGGTTAAATGGAAGTTGTTTCTGTTTGTCTGAGTTAGTGGCATTTGGGGTTTGACTTTTGGACAGTAAGCTACTGCTAGCACAGTGAGAAAAGTCTGCTTTCAGCTGCCATTACTCCAGTCTTCAGTGTCACATGATCCTTCACATTTCATGTCACAAGTCACATTTATTATTATCAATGTTGAAAACAGTTGTGCTGCTTAATATTTTTGTGGAAACTGTGATACATATTTTTCATGAACAGAAAGTTCAAAAGAACAGCATTTATTGGAAATGTATTGGGATTTTTTTTTGGTAATATATGAAATGTCTTTACAGCAATTTTTGATTAATTGAATGCGTCTTTGCTGAATAAAAGTGTAATTCGTTAATGAAATAAATAAATGAATAAATACTGCTTCCAACTTTCGAATTATAGTGCATAGTATATTTAAAGTTGAAGGTAATAGAGATTCTCAAACAAACAGTCAATGTTTTAAAATCACCAGAGATTTTCTGGCAAATTTATATGACTTATAGCTGTTTCTGCATATTATTGAAAGTAAATATCACAAAAATATGCACAAATCACTTTTAATTTGACTATTACAGAGTTCTCCAAATTATTAGTTGCAATGACAGATGTTTCACCCTTTAGAAACCATTGAAAACTGATGTTGCCTCATTAAAAAAGGCAGGGTGCATCTTTGCAACACATGCAGAAAACGTGAATAGACTGGTTCAGATCACTGTCTTATGCTAATTCATTTGTCAGGACTCATCTGATGTAAATATTGTTATTGCACCACTCCATTCCCTCTGTCTGTCTCTAGTTCACTCATTCTCAATTTCTACATCCTATATTCACATATACTATCCACATGCCCTATATTTAAGATTGACAGGCTCAATTGCATCCACATACTTAAGAGTCAACTTTGCTTAATTTGAGGACTCCTGAGTGTCAAGCCTTACTACAGGATCATGATCCCAAATCAGACTTAGTAAATGTCTTCATCTTCATCCTCTTCCCTATAAGACAAACAAATTGTCAATATGAAAACCAAAAAGCACTTCACAGGCACATCTGCTCATAGAGAGCCACTCGATTTTGGAGTGCAACTTTTACAAAAAACAGGCATAAGAGAATAATAAGTGTGGTGGAATTTGTGTCAGGCCGACTCAGGAAAATAAGATATCATGTCTTTCTGTCAGCCCTGCAGATTCAAACCCAAATGCCTCATCTCCATGCAACCTCCTAAAGCAGTCTGCCAGAGTCAGGGGTTCAGCCAAAGTTCAGATGTCTACAACCACTAAACAGCTCTCGCTTTCTCACTTTCCTTCTATCTATCTATCTATCTATCTATCTATCTATTCTCCTTTCTGTCTGTCTGTTTATTTATCGCTCTGTCTACCATTCCATCCATCCATCCATCTTTCATCCTTCCTTCCACTGTCCAACACAAGTGATAAAATATAAATTTACATAAAATATAAATTAATAAAATATCTATTTATACCCTGATATGTAGAACACATTTCTTTTCAGAGACATTTTTCTCTAAATTCAAGTTCAATACTATCAGATCAATTATACAGCTACCAAAACGGATTTTAAATATAATTTGCACCACGTTTTTACTTTTGAGGGAGAGTAAAAAGTATGGGATCCCTGACACTTTAACCACACTCTTCATTATAGTAACAGGAAGGGACTGCTTCTATAGCGAGGTTTTGGTATAAGATTCAATCTCAAAGCCCATCTCAAGTCATTGTTTTACTATGCAAACTCACTACTGAGAAAGCTGCATGCCTGGATTTCTGTTGCCCAATCCCTGGAACATGCTTTCAATTTTCTTAAAACAAATACGTCATTAAAAGCGACATATCAATGTCCATATTGATACTATTAAAGGGTAAAGACAAGAGTGACTTTAATAAATGCTGAGGTCTGTCTAAGGATAGATCGGGTCACTTTCTCCTCTCTGCTATACATTACCAAGATAGATACGCTATGTTCGATGTCAGATCAAATAGACCATGGTAATACCTTACAATGCAGTATTCCAACATCTGCACAGTTGCGTACTCAGAAATGTTTGTTCAAAGCTAGTTTGTTCAAAGCTGAAGCTGAATTCCACAGCAGAGCTGGTTTTTATAGAAAGCTTGTTCATTTGTCTCAGGGCAAGTAGCAGTGTGTATTTAAGGGACCATAGGGGTTAAAACAGTCAAATACAATCAAAGTGACTTCCTATCATCCAATTCATATGCAATCTGACTGTGCAGAATTATGAAAAATTGGCGATTTAAGTGAATTTTGGGTCACACTTTAGTTCAGGGACCAGTTTTCACTGTTAAACTAACTAACCATTCTCAAAGTCAATGTTGCAGTGTTGAGCTGATCATATGGCCTGACCAGACAAACTGGCCTACCTGATTTCAGGTGACACACACACACACATATATATATAATTTAACGAGGTGGTGATTTAGTATGAATTTGTATGACATGAATTGTATGAAAACAACATTTTTAGGGAAAAAAAAAAAAATGTAAGCATGAAGTTCCACCCCTAAACATAACAGTCACTCTGGTGTAAGCAGATTGTACAAAATTGTATGAGATCATACAAACTCATACGAATTAGCAACCAATTTGCCACAACCTAAAATTGAATCAAATTGCCATGAGATTGTGTTGGACTAACTGTATAGTTATGTCTCCAAGTCTGTTAAGTAAATAAATAAATAAATAAATACATAAATATTTTTATGTATTTTATTTTTTACTAGTTTTATTTTAATAAAGCAATACATGCATACATAATATAAATTCCCATTCATCATGCCATGTTGAATGTTTTCTGTAGCTCAAACAGTAAAGTGTTGTACAACAATGCCAAGGTCATGGGTTCAATTCCCATGGACAGCAAGAACTGATAACATGTAAAATTGTGTACCTTGAAAGCAATGCTAGTCGCTTTTCATAAAAGCGTCTGCCAAATGCATGAAAAAAAAATGTGTGCATGAAGGTTTTCCCCCATACGTACCTCTTGTATTTTTATCTGTCTGCGTGGCTTTGTTTTCTTAGGGACTACAAGTCAGGAAAAGAAGTATATTCTTTCAATCCCAAAGCTTATATCTTCTGACTCATACAGCACAATGAGGAAGATCTGGCTTCTATAAAGACATTGTATAAGATTACGGCTAAATCAGTCTTGCGGCTTTTCCTGGGAAAAACTTATGAAGTCTTAAAACTCTCTCAGTTATGAGTGGGCACAGCAGGTTCGGGGGCAGAGGAACACAGAGCGAAACATAATACAAGTATCAACCATGCTCCAAATAATAACGTACTGTCAGCAAAGAATGATAACATGATAACTCAAGGAGGCTTCACTACAGCTTCCTGAGGAGCATGACCCGAGCGTTGCCTAGAAATCATTCGGACAAATATGCAAGACTTTAATTCGTCTGCTGCACGTCATTTAAAAGGGAAAAAATGAAACTTTGGGTACACTGTTGCACATCTGGTTTAGAATCTGTCAGACTCTGGTGTTCGGCACATTCTTTTGTATTATACGGAAGATGGAAAGAATTATTGAACGTTTCATGTAATGAAGAACATTGCTGCCACTGTTGGTTTAAGTGAAATCAATTTTGCAGCTAGTGGGGTTCCAATTGGATGTAAGTTCTATCAATCACATGCTGCCACCAGATTTTCATTAAATCGAGTTTCACAACAAAGAACTGGTGCGAATTCAGTGCATGAACTTAAATGAGGGAGGTGCATATATTTAGTCTAGCACTCGAGGCCTTTCAAAACCAGGATCAAAAGCCAGACAAAGGAGCCAAAAACAACAATTAAGCATCTTCTTGATCAATATGTCATATCTGTTTATCGAGTTTGAGAGTCAGTCTTGGGTCAAAGTGAATCTGGCACGCCACTGAACGTAGATTTGTTGGAAGGCCGTTGAAAGGTATCACGGGTGGCCTGCACGCAATATGTGGCCGTCTTCTGAAGTGCAGAAAGTTGTGGAAGAAAAGATACATAAGCAATCGCTGCTCCCATGATATGTTTGGCTTGAAACTTATTCCTTGGATCGATCAAACCACTTGACCAGTAGCATTGTTTTATCTTTGGTTTGACTTCCCTAAACCGAAACTGTAAAATGTTTAAGTACGCCAGCTCTTATTTTACAATAATTTACAATTCAGTATATGAGTGCAATGAATGTTATGGCTGTATGCTTCTTGTTTCCCTTTTTCTTCTTCTAAACAATATTCTGAAATGAATTTGGTTCTATTCAGTCATTTTGACATCAATTCCAGTCTTCACTATGCTATTTGTTTGTTTGTTTGTTTGTTTTATTTATTTACTTCTTTTAAAGAAAATAAGTTCAAAGTTGGAAAAATCAGGTTTTATGGAACCAAATTAATAAGTAACAAAATAATAATAATAAATAAATGTCATATTTGAATAAACAAACAAATGATATAAGCAAGCAAACAAACAAACAAACAAAAACAAAGTTATTGTTGAAAAACAAACATATTATAGTTGAACAAATAAACAAATAAATGTTATGGCTGAACAAACAAACAAACAAACAAACAATAAATAAATGCCATGACTGAATAAACAAACAAACAAATGTTATAAACAAACAAACAAACTAACTAATAAATAACATTATTGTAAAAAAAAAAATGTTATGGCTGAACAAATAAACAAATAAATGTTATGGCTGATCAAACAAAGAAACAAACACTAAATAAATAAATGTCATGGTTGAATAAACAAAAGTTATAAACAAACAAACAAATAAATAAATAAACATGTTATAGCTGAGCAAACAAACAAATGTTATGGTTGAACAAACAAACAAATAAATAAATAAATAAACAGACTAAATACTTGAAGGGTAAATCAAACAACTAGTAATGTAAACAAATCAATTTTTTTCACTGCTTGTTTATTTTTAGAATTATTCTTACAGTGTGAACTGTTCAAAATATTACCAAAGCAATGATGTCACTGTAATATTCTGTAAACTATGAGCCCTTTTCAATATAATAGGAACCTGTAGTTCAACAAAGATAGTGTGAATGTGTTGATTCTCTTACACCATAAACAATACGAATGTCCTGACAACAGTCATGTGACTCTGAATCATTGATTCATTTACAGTGAACCAAAGACCGAAACCTAATCTAAAATTTTAACACTATTCTTTTGTGGCCTGAAAAAGCACTGGTATTTCCTTCAGGAAATGCAAATCCAGATATGCATTCCTCATTGCTTTAACTTCACAGACGAGACTGCAGCAACCGTGAGACGTACAGATCATATAGAGGCTCTTCTCCGAAGTCATAAGTCAAAATGATCTCAGCGTGGAGGCAAGCGAGGCTTAGTTTTACCTGCTCCCAGAGATGTTCATTAGACGTGGATGTGGGGGTTCTCTTTGTTTGAGTGTCATTAATCAAAGCTCCCTCAGACATACTGGAGATCCGATCCTCACTGTGGACACTGCACTACAGCTGGGAATAATCATCGTCCTGGATCCTTTTTAGCTATCGTACAGACATAGAGTACCACGATTCTGAGAGATTGGGCGACACTAGATATCTTCTCTCTTCCTTGCTAAAAAACAGAGGGCTGCATGTAGATTTACGCTGTCTGTCTGTGGAGCTGTCCTGAGCGTGTGATGATAATTTATATATTAAAGCCATAAAAAGTATTCGGACGCCTTAAACAACACTTAAAAATGTAGAAATGTCATTGAATTATATGACATGATCAGGGGTATGTTCAATTTTGAATCTAGAATGCCTTATCTGAAATGATTATTCCTGAATTTGAACTGAGGTAACAAACAGGATTTGAAATTTAAATTCAATTTAAAATAAAAGTAGAATTAAAAAGGAATTAAAATTCATAACTTAAGTCTTTTAGCTATAAACAAATGGTCAATAAATACATAAAAGTTAGAGGTTAAATATATAACTACATATATTTGAATGAATGAATGAATGAATACAGAATTGATAGATAGATAGATAGATAGATAGATAGATAGATAGATAGATAGATAGATATTCAAATGGTTGTATCTCAGCCAAATATTGTCCTATCCTAACAAACCATACATCAATGGAAAGCTTATTTATTCAGATGATGTTATGTATGATAATAAAAATCTCAAATTCAAAAACTGACACTTATGACTGGTTTTGTGGTCCAGGGCCACATATGAATAAAATGAAAGCTTTATAAACAGCTCCACACAATACAAATCAGCTCTTCCAAATCTAACTTGCATTTGCACAGTTAACTAATTTATCCTCTATGAACGATCTGATATACCGTCCAACAGCTGCAGCTCTGAGAGTAACAAGGAATTGAACAAGATTCCACTACCCACAATATCCTTGCATTCAACTTCATTGTGTGTATCTTCAGTGTCTTTATTGTGCATGTCAAATATTTCCCAATCAGCACCAGCAAATCAGTCACATCCTGCCGAAAAAATACAATTTTATGGAGCCTGTGTGCCTCTTTCAAATCTCCCACATTTTCTGTTTCGGTTTAGCAACATTGTTATAGAGCGTGTGAGAATGGCTTTGGTACAGGCAACTCAGTGTTGAGCCGGAGAACTGTTTTGGAGTATGCTTGGTATCCCTGTCCCCAGAGTCGAAAGGTTTTCCAGGCTCTAGGAGTCATAAGGAGTTTACTTTCACATCTGCAAAACTTAAAGGCTGAGCGGCTGGCCAAAAATAAAGTTATGGAGCTGGGCCCCCAGTGTTTAAGAGAATCAGCTGCAACACAAATGTGAGACTTCTCTTTCTTGGTACATTGAATTCATATATTCGTTATTTTGATTGTCAATGCGCTGAAATTGTGTGTTACTTGTTAGAATAAACATTCAAATGTCAGCAACACTGACATATGTCAAATGACTGAAGATGCATTCATTGCATGTTTCATGTGACTATACACAGAGCAAAGTCTAAAAATGCCAAAAGACCTAATGAAACATGAAATGACCTACATGAAAGTCCTGAGTACTACCCTTGGCTCACCCTGTTGCCTTCATAATGTTAACTGTGTCACAAAAATGAATATAAAATTAGTCCTACTTCATTTGTTGCATTCATTCATGCTATCCATATTCAGGGTCTGGTACCAGTAAAGGTCATCTGTAATTCATACTGTTATGGATATGTTTAGTGAAAAATTATGTAGAGCATTTCATTTTTTGATGTTGTTTGTATGTTAGCATCAGATATTATCACTGTGCTGTGTATACAAAAGTAAAAGCTATCTGACCACACACAGGATCAACAGGAATAGATATAAATGCTAAAATAAATTCAATACTAAATAAAATAAAATAAAATAAAATAAAATAAAATGTATTACATAAAATAATATAAATTAAAATTAAATTTACTATGTAATAAAAATAAGTCACAATAGTTTATTAAAAATAATTAATTATAAAAAAGGTAGAAAATCTTCAAACACAAACTAATTTCTGATTAAAGTATCCACAAAAATATTAAGCAGCACAACTGTTTTTAACACTAATAAAAATAATAATAAATGTTTCTTGAGCAGCAAATCAGCATATTAGAATGATTTCTGAAGGATCATGTAACACTGAAGACCGAAATATTAATGCTGAAACTTCAGCTTTAAATAAATAAATTAATGTGAATCAATGAAATATATAATGTGATGAAAGACTTTATTACTTATTGAATAATCTGTTAGTTAAAGTCTTTATTACTGGTTTAACTGCGGGTCTCAGAAATCATGATGAGGCATGTTTCATATTCAAAAATTTGATAACGGATGGACAAACGGAAGCATAAATCGCTCTCCTGTTGGTGCGATTCCATACATGTACTCATCCTCCACTGAGGGCGGAATAATCCTTTGCCACTCTCATTTCAGGATCCTTGCAACCTTTGCATAAAGTCAATAATAAAATATAATGTAATTATGCTATTGTAATGCTCCTCCTGTCTCTCTCCTGCACATTGCACCCCACCTCTCTATTTGAATAATGAATTATACTCAGCACAGGTCTGTGCTGTGGAAAAGTAAAAAGCTATTATCCAGTTGTCAGCTTTTCCCTGTACGACTCAGGAGAGATGAGGGAACACTGCTGACACAACACACACACACACACCTAGATACATAAAAAGTGGCCTATGCAAGTGTGAGTTTCATGCTGAATGGAATTAGCTTTCTGTAATGATGGTGTGTAATTAAAGAATCTGTTTTTGCTTTTACATATACATCCTACAAGCTGCTGCATTTAACATTTACATGGATAAATGGATGTTTATCCATCTAAACAATATCTTTTTTTTTGTAATAATTTGTATTTCTTCTACATATGTTTGAGGTTAGTAAGATTTTGTTTTTCTTTCTTGTTTTTTGAAAGAAAGAAATGTTTAATGCTAATTTTAAAGGATGCATTAAAATTATCAGAAGTACCAGTAAAGACATAAAGATAGGTATAATGCTACAAAAGATTTATATTCCAGATAAAATGCTGTTTGTTTGCAATTTGTATTTAAAAAAATGTATCACCATTTTCACAAAGATATTAAGCAGCTCAACTGCTTTTAATATTGACAATAATAAGAAATGTTTCTTGAGCAGCAAATTCACATATTAGAATGATTTCTGAAGGATCGTGTGACACTGAAGACCGGAAAATTCAGTTTTGCCATTACAGGAATGAATTACATTATAAAATATATTCAAAGGGATTTTTGTAAAAAATAATATTTAATAATATTTCACAATATTACTCTTTTACTGCATTTAAATAATTTACTTTTACTGCATCAAGTAAATAATCAAGTAAATGTAGCCTTGGTGAACATAAGAGGCTTCTTTCAAAACCATAAAACAAACAATAAATAAATAAATAAATAAATAAATAATCCCATCACAAACTTTTGAATGATATCTCAGAATTTGCATGTGATGTGTGACAATAGCATTAATTATAATACACTTTTAATTCACTGTTTTATGTACTGCAAACCATGATGTTTTGTACATTTTAGCTTTACAATATTAGCAGAGTCCCTCTAACTGTACATTACAATGAAAATCATCTTTTTTAAAAAAGGCTGCTTGTAAAAAAAACAGAAAGAACAATTCTTTCAATTGTTCCAGATAGTATGTCATCAACAGTGTTCTCCATTTTTTGTGTGTCCATTTTTTTTTTAATGTATTTTAGGAGAAACATCTCACGCAAAGCTGACACTTTCTGGTTGAGAACTCCATTAGGTCTCCTGAGCTATGAAAGCTCAGCCTCTGTGTAATAATATTTTCTTCTGGATTGCTGGTGATGCTAGTAAAGTCTATTCTAAGACTGCAGACAGCAACATAATCTGCCTGCATGTTTATTAGTGATGTAAAACATCTCAGATTGTGTTTGACTCCATCTAGCTATGAACAGGATGCAATAACTCCATGTTTGGATGTTATCCAAGCATCCGTTTCAAATAACATCTTCCATTCTTCACGATTAACAAACAGCCAAACAGTGGAGGAACGTCACGTATAGATTGGTATAATCAATATGACACTGGAAATCTGCTAGCAGATTTTTTATCTACACACACACCAAAAAAAAAAAAAGCAAGAAGCAATTCAAAGGCAAATCAGTTTTGAGCAGTAGCGTAAATGTACCTCCAATGAAATATCATAGCATTGTGTACTTTAGAGACACGTGACTTCAAAAAGATGTCAAAAGGTCAGTGTCCTCTCAGAAATGCAGTCTGTTTGGCAATATGTTCAAAAACATGCCGAAAATCTGTTTCCTCCTGAGTATTGCTCACTCTTGGAGATATCCTGGCGCACGGCCAGTGTTCTGCTTAGCATTCTACACTGCTGGTGGGTGGAAAATCGTCCCAATCTGCTTGTCCCCTCTGTTACCAATACAACAGATCAATAACTTCTCTTCGGTGACAGCGTGCAGGCTGTGCATGGGGGATTGCGGTAATCACTGCTGGTAACCAAAGCAAAAACAGTGTGCCACAGGAAGCTGTATAGTTTTGAAAAGCATTCCCTATAGCTATAATGCAATTCAAATGTTTTGTTCTAACAGAAGTTACTATTTAGTGCTGTTTGCTTAGGCAAGTATCACTGTTGTACAGGAGCCCAGTAGTGCACAACACAACAAAATCTCCACAACACAATGGAAACAAGTCACAACACAACGTTAACAAGCTGCAACACAACGAAATTAGCACAGCACAAAGGAAACAGGTCTCAACACAACGGAACATAAAATTAGCACAACACAACAAAAACAAGCCGCAGCACAATGAAATTAGCATAACACAATGGAAACAAGTTGCAACACAATGAAATTAGTCCTATGCATTGTGTTGTTGCGATTTCTTTGTGTTGTGGAGATTTTGTTGTGTTGTGCACTACTGGGCCACCATACTATTGTTCATACTTGAGGATAAGAACGTCTGGTGCATTATGCACCACACAACATTTGTGTAACAATCATGAATTGTATCTCAAAATTGGGAAAATTAATAAGAGGAGGTGTGCAGTCACTTTTCTAAGCAATCTGACTTAAATTGTTGCCTTATGGGTGACAAAAAGACAAGAAAAATCCTACAGATGTCCAAAGAAAGAATCTACACACCAGGGATGAGCTTTTTCACTTGTGCCAGTAAGCAACCACCATAACATCCTAGCAACGCCCTAGCATCCACCTAGAAAATCTTTGCAACTACATTGCAATACACTAGCAAAAACCTAGACCATTGTAGCAACCACATAACACCATTGCAGACATCTATAACACTGTAGCAACCACATAAAACCACCCTAGCAACTGCCAGAACACCATAGCAACCACCTAGATCACCTTAGCCACTACATAGCAACGACCTAGAAAACCTTTGCAACTGCACTGCAATACACTAGCAAAAACCTAGAACACTGTAGCAACCACAGGCAACCAACAGAACACTCAAGCAATGCCCTAGAAACCACCCAAATAACCTTATTAACACTCTAGCAATCACGTAGAACACTGTAGTAACTGCATAGCAACACCCTAGTAATCATGTAGCAACACCTATGTAACCACACTGCAACAACCAGAACACCCTAGCAACAACCTAGAACACTTTAGCAGCTGCATAGCAACAACCTAGTGACCACCTAGAACATTGTAACAAACCACATAGAAGACTTGAGCAACCATTTAACACCACCTTACCAACCACCAGAACATCTTACCAATGTCGTAGTGACCACCTCAATCACCCTAGCAACAGCATAGCAATGCCTTAGCAACCACCAAGAACACTGTAGAAACCACAAAACACCTTTACAACCATCTAGATCACCCTAGTGATGAAAACATCACCCAAGCAACTGCCAGAACACCATAGCAACCACCCAGAACACTGTAGGAAACACATAACAACCCTACCAACCACCAGAACACCCTTGCAATGCCCTAGTGACCATCTAGAACACCCTAGCAACACCCTAGTAACCACCTAGAACACTGTAGCAACCATGTAACACCAATGGGACCACATAGAAGACTGTAGCAACCACCTTACCAACCACAGAACACCCTAGCAATACCCTACTGACCACCTAGATCACCCTAGCAACTACATAGGAACACCCTTACGACCACCCAGAACAATGTAGCAACCACAAAACACCTTTGCAACCACCTAGAACATTGTAGCAAATACACAACTCCTTTGTAACCACATAGAAGACTGTAGCAACCACGTAACACCACCTAGCAACTACCAGAACACCATAGCAACCACCTAGAACACTGTAGCAAACACAAAACAACTCCCTTCCAACCACATAGAAGAATGCAACTGCATAACACCAACTTACCAACCACCACAACACTCTAGCAACACCATAGGAACCACCCAGAACACTGTGGCAAACACGTATCAACTCCCTTGCAACCACACATAAGACTGCAGCCACATAACATCACCCTACCAACCACCAGAACACCCTAGCAATGTCCTAGTGACCACCTGTAACACCCTAGCAACCACCTAGAACACTGTAGCAACCACATACCACCACACTAGCAACCACCAGAACACCCTAGCAACACCCTAGCAACCACCTAGAACATCTAGCAATGCCAAGGTCATAGGTTTAATTCCGAGAGAATGCATGAAATGATAAAATGTATACTCTATATTGAATGCATTAATGCATTACAAGGATAAAAGCGTCCACTAAATGCTTAAATGCGCAGGCAAACGGCACTCTCATTTTCTTTCTAAAGTGAGAAGTTTCTCATTTTTATGCTAATTTCTCCCTAACTTCTGTAAATTTGAACGAACAAATAATGCATAGAATTGACTAAGTAACTCAAGGTCTACAATTTACTACACAGCAGCCTACCGCAATCTATGAAATAGCTAGACACAGCCTGCAAAATATGGCTTGATAATAAGGAGTCTCTTTCCAGCGAATAAAAGACCTAAACAAAAACGTGCCTCATTACAATACACTGCAAAGCTGGCACTCCACACAATCCAATTACAACATGCAAATGATGCTGGACTGTTTGAAAGGGGCCGCAGATAGGCCTACCTTTATCGTAAGAGACACACACACACACACACATTCTCCTTCACAGTCTCTTTCTCTCTCAGTTTTTCTCTCCACACACACTGCTCTCCCCACTGCCGTTATTGACACACTCCCATGGCCTAGGTTGTGTTAGCCAGGTGGTGAGAACAGGTGTTGAGTGAGTGTTGCCATTTGAACGCCACTGCGCACTTGGCTCTTCGCAGTCAGCTGAGATGTTGCAGCTGTTGTTTTACGTGTTCACATCTCTCCACCAATCATGCAGATTACAGGAGAACGTTTGGCGCCGTGTTTGTGTCATCTGCAACAACGACTCCTCCTCAACCTCCCATGCGATACTTTTGTTTCGTTTAAGGGTTCGCTTCTTTGCCATGCATGGCGAGGCAAGCTACTGACACGGGATAGCAGACCACTTATGCTTTAGTGATGCTGCAATGAATGGTAATTTATACAAACAACAGCGGATCCAAGGAGAAGACGGAGTATAAACAAAGTAGGTGACAGAAGAGGAAAATGACTTCTAAATGAGGAAGAATGAGAATTTATAAGCTAGAGAGAGAGAGAGAGAAATGGGGGAAGTTAGCAACATATGGGAGAGAAAAATGTTATGAATAAAAATGGTTGCGCTTGCTTTTTGTGCATTTTTTCTTTTTCTTTTATTTCAGACAGCTCACCCAACCAACCACGTCGCACTATTTTTCATTTCGCCGAACAATGTGAGAAATAAATTTGAATTACGGCAAAGATAAAACCAGCATTTTTGCATCTTTTTCATCTATTTGTGGAGGAGTTGAGGTGCATCTCTAAAACGCCAAACCTAGACATGCCTAAACATTTAGATATATAGCACTTTCATAATACGAGCACAAAATGCTATTACTTAATGTTTTTGAGGACACTAGCAAATTTTTCGTGCTTGAGAGACTAATGAATTTTAATACATTATCTGCAGGTGAATAGCTCAAAAAAATAAATAAATAAATAAAAATAAAGGTTATTTATTAGCATCTATTGTTCCATTTACATTCATGGAACCTTTTCATTGCACGAAAGGTTCTTTAGTGGAAAAAAGGTTCTTCGAATTATTAAAATGTTCTTCAAACTAAAAGGTTGGGGAACACAAAATGGTTCTTCTGTGCATTTCTGTGAAAACCCCATTTGGAAGTTTAATTTTTAATAGCGCAAGTCAAAACAATTGAATGTTCCTGATTGTATTCCTCAAACATGATTAGTGCATTTAAACATTTTCATGTTATCTCACATAGGCTTTTAACATCCCAAAATCTAATTCCATTCCACTCTAATTCCAAAACTGGAATGAGCTCCATTGACTATTTGAAATGACCCACTCATGTTTTACTGATACCAGTGTGAACGACACAAAAAGGAAATCAAATTTGACTGACAGCTCCTTCCTCGCCTTGAATAGTGTTCAGCTATATTATCCAGCTAGATTCCCCCCCTGCCCCACCCCCTACATTATCATGGGCTGTCCCATCTTTATCTGCATATTCCTTCCCATCTATGCAAATGGATCCTCTCATTCGCTTAATGGGGGTATTAATCTGATATCAGCCTCTTAAATACTGGTATGGCTGAGATGAATGAGCGTAAGGGAAGTACACCACAGCATCAGCATATAAATGTCATGGAGACCTTAGATGATTTAGTGGTTTTTATTTGGGTAATTATTTAGCTATTTTATTTATTACCTTTTGTGGTTGTAATACTATCGAGACAATTTATTTTTTAGGTATTCGATTTATTTAGATTATGAAATGTCATCATGCATTTTTATTGATTATTTCTCCAAAATAGAGTGTGTTGGAACAAGCTTAATATTTCTTAAAAAGCTATAATGGCAACTATGCCCAAAAACATCACATATTTTCCAAAAAATCATTCACTATTTGCCAGTCATTCCCACTGCTAATGTCCATGAGCTCATCTGGAGTTTAATTGAAATACATGAGGGGACAAGTGGACACATTCAAAGCAACTGGGGCCAGCGACACTAGATGAATTGGCGAAATGGCATTTGATTAATACGATACTTGACCCCCAGTAATTATGTCCTTTACAATAGACTGGTGACACCTATTAACCACAGTAATCACTTTTGCTGGTGCGGTGTGTCGGAGCAGCTCGACATATGGCCACCTTATTGAAATAGATGCTCCGAATGGAAGAGAAGGGAGGCAAGGGTCCTCACATTAATGTCTCCTCATTCATGCAATCCCAAAGGAGAAATATCTGACAATATGTACAATTATTTAGCCTTCTGTGAGCTTCATGGGAAACTGGAAGGCCTTTTTTTCCTCTGCATACTGTTGTGAGTACAGTGACATTCTATGCATTTTAAAAGACAGGAAGTAAACACTAGCTAACCTTGGACTCTTAAAAGGTTGCATGTCTTTGAGATAACAGAGGCAAAAGTTGAGGGATAGTTTGAGGACAAGAAAAATGGAACAAACAACAAACCATAGCCGAAACATCTTTGCTTGGAATGTTAAGACAGTGTTGAATTTTAATCATTCATAGTTTGATGTTTTATTAACTCAGTATGGTCTGGATGTGTTTGGCAAGGCTTTACAAATGCGTTCGAATCCATCTCGCTCGCACATTCTTTATTTTTAATAGTGTAGAAGAGAGAGGACAAAGGTTCTTGGCATATATGGTTCCATGAAGAAGCTTTAACATCCATGGAACCGTCCATGTTACAAAAGATTCATTATATTGGAAAAAGGTTCTTTTAGATTTTTTAAAGGTTTTTTTTTTATAATGGTAACTGTAAGGTTCTTTGGGGAACCCTTTTGGAAACTTTATTTTAAAGAGTACACTGCTTAATATTGTACAGTGCCATACCGAACAACTGACAACTTTTGTACCTTTTTTCTGACAGTGTGTAATATCCAAAATAAAGTTAGCAATGGAGCATGCCAAATAGTCCCATCCATACCTGCTGAATCCTTCAGCACCCAAGTTCAACTCCAGGTGTCCGTTTGGTCCTGCCGCACACTTTGAGAGACTTGGGAGTGGTCGTCATGGCCTATCTCTGGTCATTCATTTGCAGGTAATGATTTTGGAACAGGGCTGCTAATAGGGCATTATGGGAGTCCCTGGTTCCCCTGACAGCTGATTAATGTCCACTGTGATGACATCAGCTCTGAGAGAAACTAGATAAAAGAACACTTGTATTGGACTGAGCAGGATGATGAACGACCGACCATGCTAGCGACTCATCTCATTACGAACTACAGACTGCTGGCCATTTAGCTAATGTAGCGAGTCATTGTGTGCCCAGGGACCCCGGGCCGCAGGTTTGGAAATTAATGACACGGCAAACGTGCGATATGGAGTTTGACCCTGCATAATACACAAGCATATAGGATTAACCTTGCCTTGTCAGACACCACTATTGTTATCCCGAATGCGGCGGCGGAGTACACAAGCAGGGGAAAAGAGATATTTATACCAATACCTATACCTGGATTTAAGATTCATTTCATGGGTCACGGCTAAGCTGCAGAGAAGGATTAAACAGATAGTCTTTTCTTTGAGAGGTAGTGAAAATAAACCTCTCATTGAATAGGGGAGAAAGCATAGTGAAAGACATCAGGCAGCGTAGACTCTTTATTTTCACCTTATAGAGCTTGCAAAAGCTAATCTAAAAGCACATAGACATTCGATGAGGAAAAAATTGGTCAGCAATATCAGTATTATGGAATGAGACAAACATGAAAAATGTTTACATATAATCATATGGTTAGTGGAAATATTTCCACAATCAATGGCAATCTGTACTTTTTAACCCTTATATATTACTGTATGTTTTGAGTCAGTTTCACCTATGTTGATTTTTGAGTAGTTGGAAATACTGGTTAATTTAAGATTTTTTTTCTTGACGACCTCGGAGTAATGAACATGCATTCAAAGTTTAGACAACCTGATATGTTGTGGGACGTGCATACCAAATTTCTATTGCGATTATGATGTCCACAGGTCAATTTGACCCGATAAATTCATGGTTAAAGGCAGCTGCACAACATAACAATATTAAAAAAAAAAGTATTATGCCAGTTGCTCAACTACTCTCTAAGGGCAATTCATGCATTTGGCAGGTGCTTTTATCTAATGAAATTTACACTGTGGATGGCATACATGCGTGTTAATTTTGTTGAGAATCGAAGTCATGATCTTGCCATTGCTAATGCCATGCTTCTATATTTATTCATTTATTGTGTGAAAACTATTAATGTTAAATTATTAAGATTAAATTACATTCAATTAGGGTCATTTTGACTCAGTACATAAATGAACCTAGAATTTTAAATGACATCCAAAGCACAAATGAAGGTTTTAAAATGCAAATGATATCCTTTGCAATATCATAAATTATATATTTCACATATGATCATATTTCCAAACAAAAATTATGATTCTCAAGTTAGTTTATGGAACTAGCAATGCCAAGGTCATGGGTTCAATTCCCAGAGATCACATGTCTACCCAATTAATAAATATAATTAAGAGAAATCTACCACAGATGCGAATCTAATTTCAGTTTATTAATGTAGGTGAATTCTGTGGATGTGTTTCAAACGAACTTTAAAATCTTTTACATTTACCATATACATGGGCCTGACCTTTTAATGATAACTAAGCCCACTTAATACCGACATCCTCAGGAACATGACCCATTGCTCTTATCAGCCTTTAAGATTTCCTCTCCTTTCACCTTCAGTCAGGGTTAAGCTGAACTCCTGCTGTCAGGACTAGTGCGGTAATGAGCATATCAATCAAAGAATAAATTAAGACTGCTAACTATTTTAGCAGGATCAGACATTCTCAGTTTAGCTTGCGCAGAAGGAATGGGTACATTGAAGGGATGTAATAATGATTTTGTCATTATTTACTCACCCTCACGTTGTTCCAAACCTGTATCAAATTATCTTCTTTTGTGTTCTGCAGAAGAAAGATAAGTCATACAGGTTTGGGTTAGTATATGATTTTTTTGAGGTAAACAATCTCATTTAAAAAGTGTGTCATTTCAGTTCCAATAGCGTCACCAGTCTGAACTGAACTGGTCTTCCGTTGGTCAGCCAAACCCATTGGTCAGTCCCGCCCCAAACTCATGCTATTAGTTAAGCTAATGTTACAGATTGGTCTTGTTACAAATGATTTATTTAAAGTTATCTCTGCATTTTGAGTTGGAATATCACCTTTATGGGTATGACTCGTCAAAATAGAGACCCTCAGGTGATATCAACCATTGCCAATCCCGTCTCTCCTGTGAAGAACCAAGAGCTGCATTTACGGTCCGTCTAGAATGACAGGAATCAGTAGGTTAGCGTTTCACAGCGAGCGGGGGCTATGTATTTAGTCACCGGTCACTCTTAATGGCTTCAAACCATGCAGAAAATTATTCACTGACCCTTCACACACCTCTGCATCGGTAGCAGCTGTAAAACAACCCAGCCTTTGTCAAGGATTATAACGGGCGGAAATCTGGCCTTATTATTAAAAAGCCTGGTGATTTTCGACCCCCCCCCCCCTCTTTCTTTTCAGCTAATAAATATTCATCTAAAAATTTGGAATTTAGGCACATTAGCAAAGGAGAGAAAGTAGCCCCTGGAGACTTGTGTTTAGTTTTCACCACTGGCCCTGTAATTCTGTCAGACACTCCTGTGAAGAGGAAGGAGGGGAGAGTGGCTCCACTTAACCAGGGTGCCACCTCAGTTACAGCTGCCTCCCTCTCTCTCTCTCTGTAAAGGTAATTGCATCCAGTTGCTTAACAAGCTGTTGATTGCTAATTGATAAATCAGCACTCCAAGAGCTGTCAGCACTGTGTGGATGGTAAGCAAAGTCATGTGCCCCAGTGTAATGAGCGGATGGGTGGGTTGTCGCCAACAGAAAAGAGCAGTCTGGGTGCGCTACCAAGGTCGAGGGGAAGCGGGACGGTCCCCAAGCAAAGATGGTGAGATGGTGAACTGCTGAAAAAGAGGGGGTCTTGAGGCATTGTTGACAATACAAATCAAAAAAGATGAGTAAACATGATTGATTCAGGCAGAGGCTGTCGGAGAGGGGGAAATTGGATTCAATGGACAGCTGGATGTCTGCAGCGGCTCCCTGGCCACCAGGCAGCACCCGGCACTTTCTCATGCTAATGCATCCCGGGCTGGTATAGCGCTGAATGGATGATACCAGCCCAAACAGGAACTGAGAGGGGGGGTTGGGGGGGTTTGCTTGGGTTGAGAGGGTAAGAATGAATGAAGGGGGAAGGGCCCTAAATAGAGACTACCGCTCGGTGGTATCAACTGTGTGTATCATATATTCATAAATATACAAATTTAAATACAAGAAAATCAGACCGTTCCAAAGATTTCATTCATGACATACCAGCTACAGTTGCCCTGAAAAACACAGAACAATATTATTAATAACATGAAAAAGACACAAATGAGACACATCGTATAGGCTCATATAGATTTTAGTCAAGAGTAATCAGTATATGCATATGATACATTACCGATCACAAGGATGGAATCATTAAGATTTTTAAATAGAAAGAAGTCTCCTAAGCTCACCAAAGCTGCATTTATTTGGTCAAAAATACAATTAAAACTTTAATATTTTTACGATTTAAAAGAACAGGTTTGCTGCCTAATATTTTTGAGGAAGGATTTTTTTTTTTCAGCAAGGATGCATTAAATTGCTCAAAAGTGACAGTAAAAGACATTTGCAAAATAGACCTATTACAAAAGATTTCTGTTTCAATAATCTTTCTATGCATCATGGTTTCCACAAAAAAAAAAAAAATAGTATTGATGATAAAATAAAAATACATTTCTTGAGCATCAAATCAGCATATTAGAGTGATTTCTGAAGGATCATGTGACACTAAAATTCAGCTTTTTCCATCACAGGAATAAATTATAAAATATATAATAATATATTTAACAAAAAAACAGTTCTTTTAAATTGTAGTAATATTTTATAATATTGCTGTATTCACTGTATTTTAATTAAATAAACGCAGCCTTGGTGAGCATAAGATCTTAATGATTCCAAACTTATGACCTGTTTGTTATATTATTGATAAAATATGCATAATTCTATTACTTAAAATTAGATATGTAAATACTGTTAACAGATTAAATTATATTATTTTAGGAAAAAAATTTGAAACCTACTTTTTGCTACCTTCGGAGTGTAAATGGACATGTATATGAATATATTGTGAACACCGATGATAATTTACACCTGCTGATTCATCTTACAATTGTTGTGTCTGCACAACTGTTGTTTTGAAGAAAAGAAAGGACTGTTTGAACAGTATTATGTAAACATGCTCCTCGGGCCGCCCAATAAGACTCAGGCCACACCTTTGTTTCCATTTAATCTCTCTGATTATGCAGACATCACTTAGACGTTGCCATGGACACAGAACATGGCTGGCAAGCAAGGCCGAGCACAGTCTCCGTCTGGTTAAAAGCAGCACATGGAACGATACCAAAGAAACACCATCACCTCATCAATTTTGCTTTCTTTGACTGTATTTTGCATTTTCCGCCATGTATATTTCCAAAATGGAAACAACAAATGATCAGTTCGAGAGCAATTCCAGAACAAAATATTAATTTGCATTTAATTTGCATGCCTAATTATGGCTTAGACTTGAACTAATACTCTATTTGAATATTGCACTGTCTTGGCTTCAAGTGAAACGTTTAGTATTAACACACATACACACACATATAGATCAGATTACCACAACGAGGTGTTGGCCCCTGAAATGGGGGCTTGAGGATGTGATCCCTACAAGCCCCCCACTCCCAAAAACACACACACACACACACTCTTTTCACCAGCTGACCCATGAGGGGCATACAGGCCTATTGAGTTCCAGCTTTGCTGGCATGCAACATGACCATTCTCTGCATGCTGCAGTAGCACAGTGGGTGGCATATCCCGGCACAGTTGCTGCACGATTTACAGCCGAGCTGGTCGGGGGTTTGATAGAATGAACCAGTTAGTATGCATCTAAAAAAAGGCTGATCCTCTTCAGTAGTCACAGTAGTCACGTGTTAGCGGAGTTTTCTAGAAACACCTGAAATAAAAGGTTCTATTACTCCTCAAAAAATAAATAAATGAATAATATTTAAATATAATTCTATAATGTATATACTCACCAAAGCTACATTCATTTGCAGTAATATCATGAAATATTATTCCAATTTGAAATAACTCTTTTTCTATTTTATTATTGACAATCAATACAGCAGTATACAATTCCAATACAATTCCTGAGCTGAATTGTCAGCAGCCATTACTCTAATCTTCAGGATCACTTGATCCTTCAGAAATCATTCTAAGATCCCTAGTGAAAAATAAATATACTAAAATGCATTTGAAATACATTATTGTCATGCAAAGTGCACTACAAATACATTTACATATTTTTAGTATACTTAACTGGGATCCTCAAAGTCTGCTAAACTGGAACAACTAATTTTGTACTCAATGCACTTTAATTGTGCGGAAGTCCAACTAAAGATATACTGAAAGATATTTGATTGTGCTAAAATGGAACTATTGTATATTTATACTGTTTATACTATTGTATAAGTATACTTTAGGTACACTTTAAATATCTTGCATTTAAAGACTGGTATTATTCAAAGATCATCAGTCCTCATCAGTAGTGACATTAAAACACATTTTAGGCTTAATATTAAGAAATATGCACTGTGAACAAGTAGTACTACAAATAAAGTTCAATTATCATTTTTATATCAGTAAATCTCAAGCGATATGTCAATAAATATGTTAATAGTTTTGAACTATACTTCGCATGAAATAAATGTAGTTTAAATATATTACTTTTTTACCGGGATGCTAATTTGCTGCTCAAGTTTCTTATTATTACCAGTGTTGAAAACAGTTGGGCTGCTTAATAATTTTGTGGAAACCATGATACATTTTCTTCAGGATTCTTTGACTCTTTTGTAACATTATAAATACACTGTAAAAAAAAAAATCCGTAAAATTTACGGTAAAAAACTGGCAGCTATGGTTGCCAGAATTCTACCGTAAAAAATATGGTAACAACGTTTTAGGTTTTAACTTAAATTTACAGTTAAATACCGTAATTTCTTTAACTGATATAATGTTAATATACCAACCTATTGAAGTACTGAAATCTGTTTTGTACCTTTGAAATACACTGATAACCACCAAATGCAGGTGGTGATGAGAAAGTCACATGATGAACCAAAGCGCATCACAAGCAAATTTTAAATAACATATATAGAAGGTGCACAGTGTCATTCACACAAGCACTAAACACCATCATGGTGAGACTCATTAAACTGAAATATGCAATAAACATTAATTTAACAACATTAGATGTAACATACAACCCTAATAAACATAACTGATAAGAAAAAACTAAGAAACATCAAATTCAAAATTTGAAATGCAACGCAGGGAATTCTGTAAAAATAAATTTTACAGGAACTTTCCGTTAACCATTTAACAGGTTTTTACTGTAGCATTTTCACAGTTTTTTACCGTTAAAATCACAATCAGTTTTTACAGTGTATCTTTACTGCCACTTTTGATCAATTAAATGCATCTTTGCTCGAAAAAAGTATAAATACTCTTACTAGCCTCAAACTTGAGAATGGTAGTATAGATTTAGTATATGTAGTATAGTCTTCTAAATAACCAAAGAAGGACTTTTAAAGGTCCACCCATGGTGTCAAGATGGAATCCTTATTTTTACAAGTTCATTAAATAGAAAATGCTTAAAGCAAACTCTAAAAGCAATTATATAATATTGCTATTATGCATGCGTTTCAACTTAATATTCTTGTGTCTTATGTGGGTTAACCTCAGTAGTTAGCTATGTGTCAATCTCGTGTCCTGTCATTGATGTGTTGATAAGAATGTGAGACAGTGCTCTGTCAAGCCGTCGCTACTGTTGATCCAGACACAATGAGGTCCGCAAGACCTGGGATATGATGAAAGGTGGAGCCACTGTGTAAATCCTGGCTTATTCACGGCTAGACCTTCATGACTGAGCGGGTGTGCGTGTGTGAGAGTGAGAGAGAGAGAGAGAGAGAGAGAGTGTACAGTCATCTGTACGTTTATGTTATTGAGTGTGTGTGTATTTGTAGGCTTCCTGTACATGCCTTTCCCATGTTTCTTAGTGAGCTGTCTTACCACCTGTGCATTCTGAAGATCCACCATACAATGTGTTGGAGATCTAAAGCTAAAAATATAGCCTGGTTTTGCAATGATATTTATACTTACAGTCCAACATTTTACAATAGAAAAGGAAGAGTAAACAAATATAATAACGAGGACATATACACAAATTGAAAAAAAAGAAAAGTGATGCCCAAGTTCAAATATGCATTCATTCTATACACTAAGAAAAGGATGTAAAAATAAGGACCAATTTCCATACTGATTTTGACAGGTGAAATGCTTCCAATGTTATCATATGTCCCTATTGTTCTAGCTTTTACTATTCTGATTGATATTTAAAACTTTGTATCGCTAACACTTCTTGTGTTATTACCTCACTTCTTTCTCTTTTATTTCTCAGTTGGTTCTTGTATTCCTTAGTCACTTTGGATAAAAGTGTGCTAAATTAATTAATCTGTAAATGTAGGTGTTTTAGCTGTAATTTATATTACACATTAGATTGTGTTGCATTTTATGTTTAAAGGGAATGTCTGTACGGATAATATCCAGGCAGAAAATTATACATAACACATAGAGTTACACTGAAATCCAGTGGCTAGTGTCTTGAGCTCAAAGTTAGAAATCTCAGCAGTTATCTGGGGGTTAGAAGGTTTTCGGCTCCTCATTGGAGATCACTTTCACACCTCACCCTTTCATTTGTTTTGCAAAAAAACTTTTGGGGTGGAACATCGCTGTCTAGACGGGCAACATAAAAGAAGCAGCAACTGTTCATGCATGTCTCTTCCTCACCATTGTCCCTCATCCCCTCCGCTCTCCTCCATCTCCTTTGCCCACTGTCTAAGCAGTATTGTTGGAAGACAATGCGCTGTCACTGCCGCTTCCTAAACTTGTTGGGATCTTGCTCTTCACTGCGACGTGATCAGCAGGATGGCGGTCTCTACAGAGCAGCGGTGCCAATCAGAGAAAGTTCAAACTCATATAGAGTTGAGATTCTACAATGTATGTCTGGCTTGTGTCCATGCAGAGGATCAGAAAACTGTGATGGATGATGATTTCTCTTAAGAGAAGTTGATGCCTAAGGCTCTTAGGCAGGGGTGCCATAAGGGGGGTTGTGCCGGTTAAGACGATTCTACGGGCCTGACGATTGAGGGAAACGCAATTTCTACCGAGGGGGATCCCCCGGAACACGATTTACCAAGAGGAACGCGGAATGCGATCTGTATGGAGGGGGCACAACCCCCCGGACCGCGATCGCGACTTCTACCGATCACCCCACCCCCCCCCCCCCCCCGTCCCGGAAAGCAGGGGCCCGAGTGGATATGCTGTCCAGGGGGCCCAGAAAACGTAGCGGCGCCCCTGCTCTTAGGTGACGCTTACGCTGATGTTTGAATTTTGTGTGGAAAAAGTAAGTAATCCAAATGCTGTAATACTTCAGCACCTTGATAGTTGAACAAATCACTCTTTAAAATATTGGCATCTATGGTTCCATGAAGAACCTTTAACATCATCGGAACAGGTTCTTTATAGTGGAAAAAGGTTCTTTAGATTTTTAAAATGTTCTTCATATCAAGAAAAAGTGTTTATTTTAAGAACTGCTTGCTGAAAGGTTCTTCAAGGAAGCAAAAAATGGTTCTTCTATGGCATCTATCCAAAAACCACCCTGTGGAACCTTTACCATCAGAAAAGTGTTTGTTGTTCACCAGATTGTTCTGGAGAATACCTGTTTCTGTTAAGTTCAGTGGAACAGAACTGAATTTTGTTTTTATTGTTTGGAAAAATCTTAATTTGTATTTGTACTTAATTTGAAGCACAACAATAAATGTTGTAAAAGTGTCATTTTAACAACATATGGGTAATTCTATAAATTTTCCATTTTAATTATTTTAAATATTCCATGTGTTAAAGTCCACTGTTCTGCATTTAGGCCAACAGGGTGAAATTTTGCTTTAAAAAAAGCTTTAAAAGCTTTCTTTCATTCTTTCACATATTTTGATTTCATTAACCTTTGCAAATTTTCTAATGCAGCTAGAAGTTGGAAACACAGAAAACCAGCTATTCATTTTTTGTCATTTCTTAACTCGTACTGTATGGCCAAAAATAGAATGACTAAGAAAGTCAATAAATGTCTGTTTTAGATGATTAATCTGTTCGTCACAGTTTAGCATTTAGTGCAGGACATTTATTTTTCTCTTTTATGCCCTCAGAAGTTGCACAAACTACTCATTTTTGTCATTTTTAACCTATACTGTATGTATATGAGGGCCACAAATGGCGCTTGTTTTATAGAATGGCCCATATAATGACACTAGGTATGTCAATAAAGGTCTGTTTCAGTGGATTAATCTGTTTGCCTCGTCTTAGCATACAGTGCCGGACATTTATTTTTTTTTCCCTCTTTTATGCCTTCAGCAGCCCCTCTGAGGTCTCCGTGGACCAAATCATTTGATCTGAGGCTTTGGCTTCAAATAATTTGGAGTGAATGGAAGGGCCTTCTCCCTTTCACTGCCACTTATCACCAGTCTAATGACTACATCTCTTCTGCATGCTGCAGCGTGACTTACCCGGGTAATTTATTCTGGGTCGCCTAAAGCCTTCATCACAATGAGGCGCCTCACAAAACAAATGCAGACAAAGCCAATGTTAATTTTCTTATTATCAGCCCCTTAATTATTTGTTGTGTGTGATAAGTGCTTTCAGCGCATGTGATATCAGCAATAACCTTCTGGCTGCGGCGTCAAGGGGCCTTGTTGAGTTTTCCCCTCGTCGCATTCTCCTCCATTATTAAGACAATGAGGAGTGAACACAAATACCCTTCATTGCGCTGCCTTCTTCTCGATACAGAGGAATAAATATTATAGATTAATTAATCCGTGCTGATTATAATTTAATTATGTTGCCTCCAGAGGCCAAAGCACGCTTTCTCCCTTCAAATTTGTTATGTGCCAGGCTGAACATTTATAAGAACGCGCTCACTCACGGGCACTTGGGACCTTTGTTTATGAGAGCATTTTGGTTGCATAAATTTATTCTGCGGATGTATTACAAGCTTTGCATTTGTCGCCTGCAGTCACAGTCCACAGTTCAGACTGACGTATGAAATTAGTGAGCATCTGATCAATTTGGGAACATTTCCAATTAGCTCCAGGGTCTTAATTTCCTTAGATGATGTTTATGAAGAGAAAACGTTACAGTGCTGCTGTCACATAGCGTTATTATTACTATTAAACATCCCTCTTTAGAAGACTTGATTCTGATTGGTTGTTTATGACATTCCACATATTTTTGCATTTCTGATGCTAGTTTAACATCTCTGGTATCAGTCACGGGTTTGACTTGTGTATATGAATTTATGGTGGTAATTAAATTGTACTGACTCATCACCACCACATTTTTTAACACTTCACAATAAGGTTCAATTTGTTTACATTGGTTAACTAGTTAACATGAACTAACAATGAAAAATACTTCTAGAGTATTTAGTGTTTTTGGTTAATGCTGATTCCAACATTTACTAATACATTATTAAAATCAAAAGTTGTATCTATTAATATGTAATGGACTAACAATGAACAGTTATATTTTTAATGATTAATATTAATAAATACTGCAACAAATGTATTGCTCATTGTTAATGTTAGTTAATGCATTAAATATAGTGAACAATTGGAACTTTATTGTAAAGTGGTACCATTTTTTAAGCATTTTAATTTAAAAAAAGAGCCTTTTCATTCAAAACAACAAAACTGGAAACACATGTAGAAAAAATCCATAAAATCTTCTAGAGATCTGCTATTTTAAGTTTTAGGGGTTTTTTTCCCACATAATTTCAGTTTACTTCAAGCCAACATAACACTAGCATTCAAAAGTTTGGAGTATGATCAGAAATATAGTAAAAACAGTAATAATGTTAAATATTATTACAATTTATATAACAGTTTCTGTTTTAATGTTTTTTAAAATGTAATTTATTCCTGTGATGCAAAGCTGAATTCTCAGGGTCCTTACTCGTCTTCAGTGTCACATGATCTATCAGAAATCATTCTAATATAATGATTTGCGGCTCAAGAAATGTTTCATTATTAATGTTGAAGACAGTTGTGCTGCTTTATATTAAGGAATACTGACGAATATAAAGTTCAAAAGGTCAGCATTTATTTGAAATAGATTTCTAAATAGACGACAAATTTCTTTACTGTCACTTTTGATCAATTTAATGCATCCTTGCTGTATAAAAGTATTAATTTATTTCAAAAATAAATAAATAAATAGATAAACAAACAAACAAATCAATCAAATCACACTGACCCTAAACTGTATAATACATATTTTTATTATTATTGAGATATAAAAACAAGGTATAATATTCTTTCTACACAAATAACTGTCATTAAAAGCCGCTTGAAAACAACAAGTTTATTCCAAACCCAACCGCGCCAACTGGTAGCTTGTTGACCTTTGCGTAAAGCATGACTAATTGTGCAACCTGCCTGTGTTTACTGATCTCTGGAATGAACAGACCTACACCTGTAAGTATGAAGGAGCAGGTGGTTGAGTGTGCCAGGAAAGTGTATGCAAATAACCACATCTTCAAGACCCTCTATTTTTGCAAGTGAGAGTGTGTGAGTGTATGTGTGTGTCTGATTTAAGCCAGCTCTCAGCTGCCCATCTGCTGGTGTCCACTGGTGTGGGCCTGCTTCAGAAGCTAAACACACATTCCTCCTGTGTCCTTGTGCTAGACTTGTAACTCTACCCTCTGGTACAGGTGCAATGTGCAAGGTGTCTGTCTCTCTCCCTCTCCTCCATACATCATCATCACTGGCCCAGCATTCCACAGATTCCTCCTGCCCTTCACATGCTGGACTATAGCTGGTGTGTGTCCACTGGCTGGGGCTAAAGGTCTGATTGCTTTTCCTACCTCCCACATGCTGAACAGGTGCCTCGTCCCCTGTGACTGTTAAAACTCCTACCGTGAGAATTTGAGTCATGTGCTGGACAGTGAACTTTGACCTTGCGTGGCACCTGCCCAGACTGTGGTGGAAAACAGTGGACCATCTTCCTGAGTTTTTACTCTGCTTTTATCTATCAGGTACATAAGTTTGAGGGATATGGGATAAGTTCAGCTGATATGGGTGTTTTAACGGCTGACAATGACACAGAAATCGAGAGAACAGACGATATAAGCCAATTTTCAGTCTTTTTTTTTTTCTTTTTTTTGCTGCCATTAAACTATTTGTGTCATATATTATTATTATTATTATTATTATATAAATATATATGAATATGTTTAATTAATCATATTATAAAACAATTAAATAATATTTTAAGCAATAAGTAATACATTTTAATAATTTAATTAATATATTTTTATGACATACTACACTATAAAATAGTATAGAATGGTATTAGAATACTATAAATTATAGTATAGTTATAATGTTTTATATATACATTATATATATATATATATAATGTTATAATTATTGATATTAATTATTAATAATATTTTTACTAGTTTTAATTATTTTAGTTATTGATGTTTTACATATAAACATACACATACATGTACATACATGGAAGCAACTGTAAAATTCACAAATTCTGAACATTTACTTTACGTAATATTTACTTAATCATTACAAAATATTTGAACACTGAATTAGCATTATCAATAGACAAGGTAGCAAATGGCACGTTTTATCTATGATGCTGAAAATCTGGCTTAAATCATTAAATGAGGGGCTGAATATAGGTTATGGTGTTTTTGAGTTCTCTATTCATTTTGTTGTATATTTGCAAACTTTAAAAGTTTCAGTATGGGTAAATATTGAAATTGACTCAGTTTGATTTACGTTTTAATATTCAGACTAAGCAGGCCAAGTACATCGTTCGTCCTGAAGTAAATGCTAGACGGTAATACCAGTTTGAAAAAAAAAAAGCGCATTTATGGGAATTGTTGTATACCTCCTGCTAGAATTTACGATTTAATGCTTTTCATTTTATCTACATTTTGCCAAATTCTAAAACAGCTTAATCGAGTATGTCATTCATAAGTATTCCATGCAAACCCCAAAGATAAAATGCCACAAATTACGACAATGGCTTCCATTGGATTGTAAGATCACAGACTCGGCCTCACCTCAGCTGAACTGTAGTTGATTTAGACATGATTATAAAAGTGGAGTTGAGTTACAGTGTGCTCTTTTCATTCTGTTTGCCTGGAGATCCTCCAGTAGTGCCCTCTTATGATGTTTAAATTTGCTGGCAAATGCGTCTGTTTCGAGTTGAAAGAAACCCAAACCATTACCACATGCAAAGACTGCGGAGGATAAAACAGACACACAATCCCAAAGCAGTGATATTGTGTGTTTATTTTCAGCGCAGCCACTGTTTTTTATGCTTACAACCAACAAAAAGGTGCAACGAGAGGTATTAAACAAGCACTTGGTCTCCTGATGTGTCAGTGAGAAGAACCTATCGCATGTGGCAATATTGGGCGGGAACGTCCGTGAAACCACAAAAACGAAGAGATAAATAAAGCATGGCTGCGACTTGCCTCTCAGCTGGAGCTCGACTGCACGGATCGTGAAAGAATGTGGAAGTCCACATCTCTCAGCCACCACAATTGGCACTTGTGTCACTTCTGCGGTTTTGCCTCACCCTCTCTCGCCTCGTTTGAGGCGACGATGATACGAGGTGGAATGCTAGTGTGAGGACAGCACTCAAACAACTCGATACTATAGTGTCTGAGAGAGAGAGACAGACAGAGAGCAGAAAAGTGAGACCAGAGATGAGAAATGTGTATCGCTCTGTTTACACATTAGGTGACATGTTAGCCTAAGGAAAAATATGCTATTCTAAACATCCTTTCCATTTTGCTCTCTAGTTTGCTCAGATACAGTAAGCATAAAAGGGTGTCATATGTTTCAATTGAGTGGAAGTTTTCATTTTCGACATATAAAAAGCGCCTTAGGAAATGGTGCCATTTTTTGCCTGAAAATTTCAGTTTTATGATTTCATTTTTATCAGTTCATTTGGAAAGTTTGATGCTGAACTTTCACAGCTGACAATTATTCAACTATTTCACTTTTTACAGGCTGGCAATCATACACAACAGTTATTTTTGATTGTTACTAACCCTAAAGGACTACAATATTTCACAGTGAAGTTACATATGCTAATGCCCAAATGTTTGAGGTTGTTTTTAAACGTTTAAAGTCTCCTATACGTACCTAGGCTGCAACAATACAGTAAAAACAGTAATATAGTGAAATACTATTCAATAAAAAAAATGTTTTATATATTTTAAAATATAATTTATTCCTGTGATGGTAAAGCGTCTTCAGTGTCACATGATCCTTTAGAAATCATTCTAATATGCTGATTTGCTGCTCAAGAAACATGTTTTATTATTAACTATGTTGAAAACAGTTGTGCTGATACATACTGTTTTGTGGAAACCATTTATTTATTTATTTTTATTTTTTGGTAACATTACAAATGTCACTTTTGATCAATTTAATATGCCCTTGCTATAAAAGTATAATTTGCTTAAATAAATAAACAAAAACTGACTCCAACCTTTTGAACCAACATGCAAATCTGCTGATATTTTAATGAAAAGCAAATATTTAAAATCAATTTAAAAATACATAAAAAAGAATTCTATCAAATACAGCAATATGACTACGTTCTACTTTCTGTGATTTCCTCTTTTAATCACAGCAGCAGTGAGTCATGGAGACTCAAATGGCAGTGTTTGCTGAGAATGAGCCAAAATGAAAATTGCCAGAGCTCTTCTTATTGATAGAAGGATTACAAACCATTAGCTAACAAACAGCCAGAAATATGCATGATATGAGCAGGCCAAAAATGATTGACATGAGTTTGATTTGGTCAGCTGTAGGGAATATACATAATGAAGCCAAAACCGCAGAAGTGTCACTGATATAAAATTCTCCTTGGATGAGTACACATTTACATCAAACCATCATTTATTATGTTTAATTTCTTTCTGGAAAGTGCCATCAAGGTCATGTGCACTATAGTAACCAGCTATATATTTAACACATAGACACTGCATTGAACCCTTTGGTTTGCCGTGTCCAAACACCCAAGAGAGTCTAAAGAATTAACAAATGGTATGAGGACATGCTACTCTAGGCTTGGCTGCCCTAAACCACAGCTACATGTCCTCCAGACATGTCACAGTAAAATGTGATGTGCAGTCAACAGTGTCGCCCAGTAAAATCTGAAATAGACTACACTGTAAAACTTTACTGTAAATTTACAGGCATTTTCTAACAGTATTATACTGTATTTTCATAAAACAGTAGCATTCTGTATATTTTACAGAATTTCTGTAAATATACAGAAGTTTTCTGTTTTCAGCCCGCTAAATTTGTAATACAGTATCATACTGTAAACGCATTGCATTGTGGGATATATTTATTT
>JAFVLL020017149.1:0-31110 GCA_021397915.2 Tor tambroides
AGATACTAAGTCATAATTATGAGAAAGTATCTCATTATTATGACTTACAGAATTATATTTTTTCTCAAGGTGGCGGAAACGGGCTTCCATAGTTTACAGCATTACCACACATGAGAAAGTGTTGAGAATAAAAACTTGTTTGGAGCAAGAAACATTTAGGGACCCATTATTCCCAAAAGCTCAGTCACTGTTAATGCCCTTTTGCTGTACAAAGGCATAACATTGTTCAGGATGCTTAGACTCCTTATGGCATTTACATGCTTTTTAGAGCTTCACTTGACTAAGGCAGAGGTTGTTTCATGTTGTTTTTAGTTGCACAGAAGCCTCAAGCCTTGTTCGGACAAAAACTGTTGGACAAATTTGTTTTCTTGTCTTTTTTCATGTATCCGTTAAGTTTTTTTATTTTTAATTTTGTTAAAACTTAATCAGTTGTGACCAGCTTTTCCATCGTACACAATGATAGCTACTCTCATAAAGAGTCATCATTCACATGACATGCTTAATTCATTATGTGGATGTACTGGATATTGAATACACTGTCAGATTTCATCACTTACAGGCAGTCCGTAAGATATGGTTTGAATAAATCATGGGTAGTGTGAACAGAGCCTTAGTGTCTAAAGCTCAAATGCATGACTACAGCTTCATTTATCCTCCTTTGAATCCCTTTTGCTCTCTTACTTCCAAGTACACACACAGATGGGCACAGTGTGATGGTGGCATTGCCATGTGAATCAGTTCTTAGGAGGTTACATCAGAAGAAGAGCGACTTTGTGAGTTGGGGTTGTCACGATGATAACATTTTGACATTTATTTAGTAATTTAATTAGAATTTTATGTGCAGATCAAATAATCATGATCAGGTGATTATGTAATAATCACAACAGGCCTAGTGTGTTTGTTAGTGTAGGATCACTAAGACTTTGTAACTTTTTCTCCTCTGAAAAGCTTTTTTGCATTTCAGAACTTCTCCTCAGAGAGAAAACTTTCTGTGCAAATACATCCATTGAGGAGTTTGTCATTCTCAAACATGTTTTGTCATCATCGCTCGCTACAAATATGATTATCACTAAAGCAGATAATGACTTGGATTAGCTCAGGCTTTTGTTTGGATAAGAATATTCATGGGCATTTTTACACTAATGCCAAACATTACACTCCATCTGTCCTACTTAAGAAAAAACATCAGATTTCCATCCCGTACCGCTCCAGTATGGCATCAGAAAGCTCCATCTGTACCATCAGTGGAATCCACAGCATAAGACGTCATCACTTTGACTTTCGTGACTGCTTCATTGCTTCTGTGTGTGCCGTGTTCCTACTTAAACGTGGCGTTCTCCATCTCTCTGGCTCAGATTCAGGTCACTCCCTATAACACAGATGGTGCCGAGCCTCAGTGATGGATGCTGGAGTATCAGGCGGTTCCGCAGAGCAGAAAGATGCAAGTGGAAGTCTTTATCGTACCAGCCGATTGGCAGTTCATCAGAGCACTGCAGCCGCTTGCAGTAACTCATAGCCGGGCGTTTCGTCCTTATTCTCCTACAGCCGTTTTCTTGTCTGATACAGCTTTAAAGCAGACGCAGTGTATTCTCCAGTTTGCCTGTGGGGGATAGACCTGCAGAAAGAGATGGTTCATGGGAAAAATAATCTTTCCGGAGTGTGATAAATTCCTGCTGATTTTTGCCTATTCAATGATATTTGGGTTACGTACCGTTTCTACCAGTCAGAGACCTTGAATTTCAGTTCTTCAGTATTGGTGAAAAATACATAGCAATTTAGGACAACAAAATAAATCAGTGAAATGTATCTAATTTTGAAAAATATTGTCATTATTATAATTAGTTTATATATGGTTATATTTAATAATCACATATATTTCTTTATATATAATTATAATTATTGCAAACAATGATAACAATGCATTTTTTTGAAATATAAAAATTTGAATTAAATAATAATAAATCCAATAATTCATAATAATAATAATAATAATAATAATAAATTATACAAAATAAGTAAAATGAATTATTATTATTATTATTATTATTATTATTATTATAGTTCAAAATTGTATTTTACTTATTTTGTAAATTATTATTATTTAAAATGATGACAATTTATAAAAAATAATTATTTCAAATTCAAACTATTGTTATTATAGTAGCGAATGAGACAATTATAATTATAATTTGGTATTATTATTTTTGTTGTTGTTGTTGTTGTTATTGTAAGTAGAAGAAGAGGAATTTTGCTTATATCAGTTAACAGATGCATCAACAGAAACAATGTTATCAAGTAGAAAAAAATTACTGATGTTCTATAAAATAGAACCCTCTCATAGACAAATACATAAACAGGTACAAATACACACACGTATGCACACATACAATCACAATTGTTAACGTTACTTGCAGTTACTTTTCAGCAGGAAGTTTTACAAGACACACACACACACACTGACGTTACACACGCTCCTGTGTGCCAATGTCACCCTGGGTTTTTGTCACTGTTAGATGGACAGAGGAGCGTGGCTAAAAAATGGAGTGTAATCACACTCTCTGTGGACACAGCAGGGGTGAAAGAAAGTGTTAGGAGACTCATACACATACCATCTCATGTTTGTATGCACAGTCATACACACTAGGGATGTGTGAAATGACATGGTTTCAACATCAACTACTAGTCTGTGAGTTCTCCGAATGACTAGTTAAAGGGATAGTTCATCCAAGAATGAAAATTCTGTCAATAATTACTCACCCTCATGTCATTCCAAACCAGACCTTCGTTCATCTTCGGAACACGAATTTGATGAAATCTGAGAGCTCTCTGACTCTCCATAGACAGCAAGGGTACTACCACGTTCAAGGCCCAGAAAGGTAGTAAGTACATTGTTAAAATAGTCCATGTGACATCAGTGGTTCAACCATTGAAGACTGACACAGAAGAGAGGAAATTGTTGAATACAGTCCTTATTGTTTTTTCTTTACGCACAAAATGTATTCTTGTAGGTTCATAAAATTGTAGTTGAACCACTGATGCCACATGGACTATTTTAATGATGTCCTTACTACCTTTCTGGGCTTTGAATGTTTCCAAAAATCAATAGATTAATTATAATGGTAGGTTACTGTAAATATAATTAGAGTGTTAAACTGAAAAACTGAAGATCATGATTTGATTTGAGGACCACCTTATTCTACATTTGTATTGATATTGATGGTGCTTTCATAAAATATTGTCTTGTCAGCATCACCTTCTCTCACCTTCAAAGCCCACATCAGTTCACTTGCCAAAATTGCATTTTTCCTTCTCTGCCACATTGTCTCCACCCTATTCTTCGCTTGAAAGTTGAGTCTATGCCTTCATAACATGCTTGTAAGATTTTGTTTGCCACTTTGTCAGTTCATTTGACTTTTTTTTCTATTTACTTTTATCTAGACCCCCATCCATTACACACGCAAACAAATATCAGTCATTTTGTTAAGTCAGCTGACCATTGGCCAACATAATAAAATCCTGGCTTAATATAGCTCTAAATGAAGAGAAGAATGTCATCACTTTGGATGATTATGTTTGTCTTTTGAGGACAATCTCCATTTGGGATGTTCAAGAGCTGGTTTGGAACCATCTGTTCTCCTGAGGTTATTTATTAGGTTTGTTTGTGTGTTTGTTAGTGTGTGACTAAAGCATGACTTTGAGTAGATCCCATTCCACTTTAGGCTCTTTGTGAGAACAGTTTGTCTCCTTGTATCCTGGAGTTCCTTTCTGGTGGAACATGGTGTGTATCTACTGTACAGCACTTTTCCATCCTACTTTGTGCCGTTAGGAATTGATTAATTAACGGTGAACGGTACCAAAATGCATTTTTCTTTGTGAGGCTCTCTGTCTGTTCCATAAAATTGACTTAGCCGAAGGTCCTCACTATTCTCTTCAGCTTCCCTCCATCATCTCTCGTTTTTTTTTTTTTTTTTTTTTGGTGTCCTCTTTGAAGTTCCTGGTCCTGAGGCGACATGGGGGTGCTCCGTTATTTAATGTGTCTGCTTTCACGTGGTGTCTCTGAAGGAGACGAGAAGGAAAGTCCGTGCTAATTTTTCTTTCCCTGGAGAAGCCGAACAGTGGAAATAGTTGTGCTTGGATGGTAAGAGGTGACCGCGAGTTTAATACTGCCCCGCCGCTGTCACAAGGGGACTGTAACTGAAATGGGATTCGCAATGGGAGCCGCTGATTACATAAAAATATTAACGCCACGCTAATACAATTAAACGGCCAAGCTTTAAAGCCCCACCAGCAGATGTTTGTGCTATTTTTGCTTTGGTTTGCTGCCATAATGAGTGAACAGGAAGAATACTTTATGATTAGACATAAAAAGAGGAGAAAACGGCAAAACTGTGAAGAAAAAGGCAGCTTAGAGCTCGTGTTTGCTCTTGGCGTGTGTGTCTATCCCCTGAAGCGCACTTTACCACAGCAAAATTGAATTGAATGACAACAAAGACTTTAAAAGGTCCCTTGAAATGAAACGGCTTCGCTGGCATCTAAACTCCTCAGTGCTGGCGGCGTTTGCGCTGGTCTAGGTATACCCGCCGGCCACTCTCGCCCACGCCTCCTCTGTGGATCAGAGATCCTCCTGGCTCCGTAACGAGCGGAGGAGAGGAGAGTCCCGCATGTGAGGAGAAGAAAATTGCTGGAGCATCCAACAGTTCCTTCCAGCAGCCTGCCAGTGTTTCCTTAGCAGGGCTAAACAGGACTATGGTGTGGCGTCAGTATGAGAGAGTTGTGGGCCAGTTGGTGAAATTGTCAACAGCCCTGTTGGACCAGTGCTGAAATATCACTATATTTTTATTGAAAATGTGTTTATAAGCTTTGCAAATTTACCTTTTCAGTTTTCTGTCACGTATGAAACATTAAAGGGTAGGGCTGTGCGATTTGGGGAAAATATTTAATTACGTTTTTTTTTTTTTTTTTTTTGACAGATTGCGATTTGATTTGCGATTTTAATTTTTTTAATTTTTAAAGTCAACCTTCAGCTTAATATTGTCAATAGTGTGCAGCACAGTATGGGTATCGTTACCCTGCTGAAAAAAAAAATAGAAACCATCACAGAAATTCTTATGGTTTCCATTAAAACAGTTAAATTTCTTTTTGTAGTGTGTTTTGGGCATTATTCCAATAGGAATATTACTGTTGTTCTATTGTTTCCCGTCTGCCAGATTATATCCCATCAATAGAATCCATCACATACCAGTACACCATTATAGTTTACAATAAAACCAATATAATTCACATTTTGGGAGGGGTTCTATTGTTTTTTTTTTCAGCAGAGAATATTATAATGGTATTACTACTTTTGCAGAATTTACTTAATTACTGAATTTCACAGGGAAGATTAGTTTATTTTGTGTAAATAGAGAACTGTATTACTTCAGTCAGTTATTAAAGTATTACATAGGCTACATAGGCTGATTTATTCATTTTTAAGTATTTGGGATTTTAAGAACAAGTGGAAAATGTGCTGAATGTTTCATTTCAGCCAAGTGAAATTAGCAAAGCAGTTAGACTGAATTTACATTTGTTTTCAACGCAGAGCCAGGCGCGAGCTGATGCAGGTTGCGTGCGTGCATCAAGCCTCATCCGTATTTCCAGATGCTCTCGTAGAGACTTGCGGTGCGGAACTGGGCGTGAGACCACGAGTATAAACGAGCATTATGAGACAGTCTGCGTGTGTGCGGCAAGTGTAAACGGTTCGTTCGTGAGCCTCGGCAGAGAGGAACGAGTATGAGAAGCATTCAGAGACACAGGCTGTGTGCGGTCTTCATGAATTGGGAATAGCGAACATGCATTATAAACTTATTTCAAATTAGAATCTGTTGGGGAGATAAAATGTGCAAGATAACATTCATGTACTAATAAAACACCTAAGAATGTATCTTTATTCTCCAGTACTGAAAGCAGAACCGATAAGGGAGCTCTTGATATGTGTTGTGACAAATTAACGTTACCTTTTTTGTTGGGTGTCTGTCATTTCGAAGCCGAAGTAATCTTATATTACATAATTTTTTCTTTAGTATTAATTTGCTAATGATCTGACCCTGTAGATGCCATAATCACACACTCTCTCTCCCGCTTTGTTTTTTATTTTTGTTTTTTTTTTAATGGTGGGCGTTTAAGCAGTTGGCTAGAGCAGTGCTGATTGGTAAGAACGGAGGTGCGCTGACTCTATTGGTTAGTAAGACTGCCAGTCAAGGCTGGCAGTTATGCATATGCTCTGAAATATCGCGTCCACATCGCAGGCTTTGCGATTAGCAAATCGCAACGTCTCAAATCGTGATTGCAATTCAATTTCCATTAATTGCACAGCCCTATTAAAGGGCACCTATTATGCCCCTTTTTACAAGATGTAATATAAGTCTCAGGTGTCCCCAGAATATTTCTGTGAAGTTTCAGCTTAAAATACCCCACAGATCATTTATTATATCATTTTGGAAATGTCTATTTTGAGTGGAAGCAGAAACAGGGTGTTTTTCGTGCATGTCTCTTTAAATGCAAATGAGTTGCTGATCCCCACCCCCTTTTCCAGAATAGGGCTGTGCCTTTACAGCTCTTAAGTTACCTCAGATAGAAAAACATCTGTTTGGTTTTGATTATCATGTCTGTCGCACTGAAATCATGCGTTTTAAAGCCATATCAGTTTAAACTTCTGATATATGTGTTTTCTGAGAGCACACATCTGAAGCACACGCACAGATAGTGGCTGTCACACGGCACGTGAGTACTAAACTCTTTCATGTCTTATTGCGCTTAAACTGTCAAATACACACAAGTTTATGTTAAGCAAGGATTCATAAGTTCTTCAGAAGTGACAGTAAAGACATTTATGAAGTTTAAAAAAGATTTGCAATTGCATATAGCAGTTATATTGTAAAATTAAGTTTTTTTTTTATCAATAGCAATTTTTTAAATTAAGTGATTATTCATATTTTTAAATAGTATATTTTTATAAAAATATATATGGTTACACTTCATTTTAAGGTGTCCTTGTTACAATGAAATTGTACATTTAAGTATTTAGTTGAAAATGTTGGCAGTGACTGAATTCTGACTGAGCTGGACAAGCAGAAGAAAATCCTTATTGTTGATTCCTGAGCAGTGAACGACACCGGATTACATTGTGCTGGATTCAGCTTGACAGTTCCACGGCGTATCTCTCCTGCTGCGTCTGGCGAGCTGCAGTCACGCAAACCCTATCAGCGGGAGGCGGAGAGAGGTGCGAGGTGACACGGCAGCTACATGCAGACAGATGTCAGTCTCTCTGCAGGCTGCAGGCATCAGAAGGGCTGCTTCCGGCTGTGGCGCGGCACCCAGGCTCAGGAAATGCTTCAGCCCTTGGTCTAATGGTTCAGTTTCAACTGATTGCACCCATCCGCAAAGAGATTTTATATCTCTTATTCGTTACCTTTACTTTAGTGATGAAATGATTCCACATGCCTGAGTTGATGACTTGTGCTTTTTCTCCATTTAGTTCAGTCAGTGATTGGTTGTGGAATGGCCTTCCATTTTCTCTGGAATAGAAAGAAAGAATCATTGACCGTTTAGCACCTGAGTTCAAAGACACCCGTAGAGAGACTGCGAATTACATCTTCACATTGTGGAAATATGATATTGGTTGAATCAAACAGCACCCAATCAGAGGAGAGCTTTGCGAATGTTTGAAGACTCACACATGCAAGGCATGGTTTATATTAATTTCATACTTATTTAAATTCCTTTTTTAAATTTAGTGTGTATTGTAATTTCATGTGTCAGCTTATTCAACCTCACTGTAATTTACATTGACAATAAATAGTGTCTTAAAATGCATTCATGTGCATTTCTGGCTTTTGGCTAATATTTTGAATTGCCTTTTATTTTAATTATAGTTTGTTTTAGTAATTTTGTTATGGTTTTGTTTGTTTTTAATTGAGTTTTAATTTATATTTATTTCAGTTTTTTTTATTTCATTTAGTTGCCGGGGTAACATTTCTAATTTTCTTCTAATTTTTATTTTTTATTATAATTTTGTCATGTAATATTTACATTTTATTTTTTTAGTTCAATTAACAAAAAAAGTTTTAATAATGTTAGTTTTAGTTAACTATAACAACACTGTTCTCAGGGAGACGAAATGAGTTTTTGAACTGTTGACTCAATCAATTCAGTCTGATTTGCAAAAAAATTGTTCAGACTGGTTTTGTGAATCATTTCAACTGATTGATTAAAAAAAATAGACTAAAAACAATAATTCATTTATGAATTGAACATCACTGCTAAAAAATCACAAAGCTTCTTCATCTGTTTGTTTGAATTGGAAGTTCTAAATAAATAAATAAATGCACTAAATGTTGATTCTGATGGAGGTGATGATTTAAGTCAGTCACTAGAATGACAGTGTAAATGGTGAGGTACTCTTTAGGGCTCCTGAGAGCATTTGTGGATGAGTGAGTCTGGCAGCAATATAAAGGCTCTGTTAATGGCTGTGGCTTTTGTGAGAGTCTGCATTGCTGCACTCCTACATCCAGACAAAGACTGGGAATCAGACAGTATGTATGTATGTGTGTGTGTGTGTATATATATATATATATATATGTGACCCTGGACCACAAAACCAGTCTTAAGCAGCACAGGTATATTTGTAGCAATAGCCAACAAAACATTGTATGGGTCAAAATTATCGATTTTTCTTTTATGCCAAAAATAATTAGAATATTAAGTAAAGATCATGTTCCATGAAGATATTTGGTAAATTTCCTACTGTAAATATATCAAAACTTAATTTTTGATTAGTAATATGCATTGCTAAGAACTTCATTTGGACAACTTTAAAGGCGATTTTCTTATATTTAGATTTTTTTTTTGCATCCTCAGATTTCAGATTTTCAAATAGTTGTATCTCGGCCAAATATTGTCCTATCCTAACAAACCATACATCGATGGAAAGCTTATTTGTTCAGCTTTCACATATAAATATAAATCTCAGTTTCAAAAAGATTTACCCTTATGACTGGTTTTGTGGTCCAGGGTCACTTTTGAACAGTAGTATATCTTCTAACTTTTGCCTCAGCTGACAATTTGCCTTCATAAATTTATCTAGGATTCCTAAGTTTTTCCCCATTTTTCCCAGCACTCTATTTGCCAGCACTATATGGAATATTTCTTAGAACAAGCTGATGGATGGATAGATAGATAGAAACACAATGATGTTCATGTGTGTTTTGTGCAGGTTTATATTGCAGATATGTTGTGAAGTTTGTATAAATATGCAAGACAAAAATGCAAAATCCATTCTCTTGGAGATAAAAAAAAATAAAAAATTACCTTAAAAAAGAAAGAAAGAAAAATTTTCAAGGTCATTAAGAAATATGTACACATGGTACACTTTCTCAGTTTTCTCAATTAGCAAGTGTGAAAAACAAGTTAATTTTGGAGCCTGCTCGTATTCATGTGTTTTCATGTTAAACAGCTTCACATTTCAAATGAAGGAAACTAATTAAAGAGTTTGATGTAATTATGAGTCACTAACACTCTTGCTGCATGGGTTTCATTGCTCTACAGTAATGAAACCTGATGAAAATGTTTCTCCGCCTTGTATGTCACAGTCCTGTTTGCTCTGCATAAAATACAATCCTGGGGACGTTTATATGGAGGCCCAGTAGAGGTGAAGATCAGGGATCATGAGAGGCATCCATCTCTCTCCCCGTCTCTCTTTGTAGAATCCCAGTGCCCTCTGTGCGATTGCCAAGGTATCTCCACGACTGCGGATCCTGGCAGTGTGGCACTGGAACTCTGCCATTTAACGGAATTAAAAGGGGATTTAGGGAGATGCTTGTGTGTTTGGGGGGGATTGGTGGCCAGCAGAACTGGGAGGTATTGAGGCGGGGCTTTGCGGTCGCCACACAGTGCACCAGAGTGTTACGTAATGTGTTTATTAACACACTAGCCAGGAGGCGATTACTTCCCATAGTTCATCCTGACCTGGTCTGATTGATAGGGGCTCTCGATTGGTTCCCGAGCGTCTGATTGTTGCTGGGTTAATGAGACGGCCCTATCCGCCCGGCTCCAGAGGACGCGGCCTTTTCAGAGCTGTTGTTCTTGTGTATATGAGTTATTAGATGCCATATTGGGCTAAGCTTATTTGGATAATCAGAGAGTCCCTTTCCTCTCTCTCTCATTAGTTCAGTCTCTCTCTCTCTCAGTAATTGTTGGCTGTGTTGTACTGTGCTCTGCAGTGCATTATGTAAATGCACAAACCCTCTGGTGCAATGGTTGCACAGTGCCAGCTAGTGTATGACAGTATTGGTCGGGGCATCGACCGGCACGGGCTTGGGATGGGGGGTGGGGTGGACTGCGCTGTCGTCGTCATGGGAGCCCGTGACTCACAATTGTACCCTGTGCTACTTAGGTCACATGACATGACCCCATCCGTGAATAACTCCTTCAACGACCTCAGCAGTGCTGCCCACTGAGAATGAGCATTCACACCTGTTTTATGCAAAACAAGATGCACATACATGCATGTAATAATGAGAATAAAAAATATAGATGACTCTTTCTTCATTAAAACATTTGTGGATCAATATATATTTTATATATTTTGAACATTACTTTTTGCAGATATATTTAATATTTTCAAATACTTCAGATGTAATATTTAAATAAGTTTAAATAACTCGAGTATTTATGTTTTCCTCATAATAATATTTTTTCATTCTGCTGTATTGTAATACATTTAGGGTCTTTTGCGTGAATTTAAGTAGTTTAATTTGGTGTTAATTTATTGCTTCTGATAATCTAAATTGAAAATATAGATGACTCTTAATTAAAAGGTCACTTTGTGGATCATGAATTATATATTTCATATATAATTATATTTACATAGGCTCATATATTTAATATTTTGAAATATTTTAAATATAAATATTTTGAAATATATTTAAATACATTTTAATAGCTTGAATATTAATATTTTCTTCATAATACGTTTTAAGAATAGATTTAATAAATCTATTTTATTAAAAGATTACTTTGTGGGTCATTAAATATTTTATTGATCAATAAATGTTTATGTTTTGCTACTATTTAAGTCAATAAAGGATGATACAGTGCAAGTACAATGCACAACTTTACAATGATCATTGATCAACACTGACATGATGGTCAGGTAGCATAATGCAGGAAGACGAACAGATGAACTTGTTGTTAGTCCACATTAAATGGTTTGACAAGCCAAGTTTTCTGTCCTGTGTTGACATATTTCCTGCTAAAACAGGAAGTTTGGGTGAACATATGAAACTGTTTACCTTTTTTTAGTTGGATGTATTGGCAAACAAATATTGTTTTGCAATGAACATAACCTTAATTTGAGCTGAAATAGTTCAGCTTATTTAATTAAATTTCTAATGTCACTGAATCGATCAGCAGGCAGTCATGAACATCCCTAGGCTCCACAGAGCTGACCTTGATTAAGAAGAGCAGGAAAGATGTTTTTCGGTGACCCTGCTTAACACCTGCCTCAGGTCTGTCACACTCACTGTTCTTCCACATCAGAACATCCCTCTTCATGCCTCTGCCTCAGGAGAACAGGACACACTGCGGGGCCTCACTCTGGCTCCGGCTGGACCATGTGGACAGAGTGTGTGTTTTGTATGTGAACGTGGGCGTGTATTTATGTAGTAGTGGGAATAGGACATTTGCTCAGCACGCCGCTGCCTCCAACCTGGCAGGAGAGCTTGGTGATGCAAGCTGTGTCTTTCCTCTCCCGCATACTTCCCTCTTTACCTTCCTTTCTCACTCACTTTTTCCAGGTTGAAAACAGTGGAGATTTTGCATGTATAATGTGGTTAAAATATTTACATGGCAATTAGTGTGCAGGACTGCTTTTATGTGCATATGTGAGGAGTAAAAACACATGAAGTCATGTGAAAATAGGTAACCTGGCCGTAAACTTTTTTTTTTTTTCCAGCATAAAGATTTTAGGTTCAAATTTACTAATGCATAAGGAAATGCGTTTTTCCTTTTAAGCTTTGAGTTACCATTTTTACTCAAATTAGAAATTAATTTTGAATGGTGCTGTGGTGGGACAAATTAATTTTTTAAGTATGAATATTACATGTAGTCCCTTAATAAAATATGAGGGAAAATGCATTTATAATAATTACAGAATTGGAGATATAAAGTAATAATTTCTAAAAAAAAATATATATATATATATATATATATATATTTAGAAATTATTACTTTATTCAGCAAGGACACATTAAATTGTTCAAAAGTGACAGTAAAGACATTTATAATCTTACAAAATATTTCCACTTAAAATAAATGCTGCTTTTTTAAACTTTCTTTTAAAGAATCCTGACAAACATGTATCATGGTTCTACAAAAATATTACATTTATTTTGTAATATTATGCTGTTTTCAACTGTGATAATAAGAAAAGTTTTTTTGATTATCAAATCAGCATATTAGAATGATTTCTAAAAGATCATGTGACACTGAAGAATGGAGTAACAGCTGGATTTCACAGGAATAAGTTACACTACATTTTAAAATATATCAACACAGAAAACAGTTATTTTATTTCACAATATTACTGTTTTTTTCTGTATTTTTGAATGCAGCCTTGGTAAGCATATGAGACTTCAAAAACATCTTCATTTGTAAAACCTTTCATTTGTAAAATATTAAATTTCCTTGGGTTAGCCAATCAGAGGGGAGAGAGAAGTGAAAAGAGACAGAATCCAGAAAGTAATTTACCACATTTATGTTCTGAAAGGATTAAATGTATCTCTTGTGTAAGGAGAGTACAACAGAAAATTCAAAGCTATGTTAAACTTGAAAAAAATGTGCAAAAATAATGATGGTTTTTGCCCTAGACCAACCAGCAGGTAGTATCACCCCAGCTCAATTGCTGTCTTATTCTTTGAATAATAAAAGGAATGTTTTTGAATTTCAATTATTATTCTTTATTTTTCAGATCAGCTTGGCTAAGAGAGAGCACACTGAGAAGGCTCAGGGGTGAAGAGCAGTCAGCGGACATCACAGCGTGAGGACAGTGTCTCGGACCGCAGCCACACTTCCTCCAACAAACACTGCAACAGTCACGCAGCTGGTTTTAACCAGGCCAGTCATTACGTTTGACTCCACTTTACCGCCTCAGGTGTGGGGAGCCATTTAGTCACGACAGACAGACATTACTGAGATTCCCTCGCCCACCTCGAGAGAAAATATATATTTATATATATTTTATATTCACACCTGTTACCAAACCCCAGCAGATTCCTTCATTATATTTTTTTGTTTTGTAATCACTGACCAAACCCTCTCTCATGGGAGTAACATAGAGACCAGCCCATCACAGACACTCTCTGCTCTCTTTCTCTCTTGCATTCACACACACACACACACACACACACACACACACACACACACACTCGTCTGCACTGTGTTCAGGATGCCCTCCTCCTCCAGCATGATTAGCTGGGGAAGGACGCAGCTCTTGTGGTGATTTGAGGGGGGAGCAGAGCGGAGCTGGACCCATGTCGTGGAAGCGGAACTACTTTGCTTCAGGCAGCAGCGGGCTGCAGGGGATGTTTACCCCACGCACCATGACCTCCATCGCTCCCAGCAAAGGCCTGAGCAATGAGCCGGGTCAGAACAGCTGCTTCCTAAACAGCGCGCTGCAGGTAGGACTGAAATTTGCTTTATATCAGTATTATGTTTATGAGGTTTTCTTTTAAAAATGCTGTTCACACGGGGTCCACGCCAAGTGGCAAATGCAAATAAAAATTGGCTTTGAGGAGTAAACTAAACTGTTGGCCTGTAGCTTTATTATAAACTGCAGCATAATACAAGCTGGGTTACTGTGGTCATGGAAAATCTGGGTATATCAGGGAATAAAATTTTGATTTCCAGGCCTTAAAGTATTAAAGAAATGTAAAAAAAAAAAAAAAAAACAGTAAAAAAAAAACATGGAAATGTCAGTGAAATTTCTATAGTGAATATACATTTTTTTTTTTTTTAAATTATGAAATTATCAAAATATTTTATTGGCTTGAAATTGACAATTGTAGGTATACATAAGGCTATACATAGGCTACATAAGTCTTTTTTTCTAACTCATGCTCACCAAGGCTGTATTAATTTAATTGAAAATACAATGAAAACAGTCATATTTGTGAAATATTATGGCTATTTAAAATAACTGTTTTATATTTGAATTAGTGCTGTCAAACAATTAATCGCGATTAATCGCATCCAAAATAAAAAATTTTGTTTACATAATATATGTGTGTGTACAGTGTATAATTATTATGTATATATAAATGTGACCCGTGCTGGAAAAATGAGTCGGAATGCGCACAGTCTAATTTTGAGCTACAGGCAAAAGAAGTGAAAAATGTCAGTTTTGGTCGAATTTGAGGTTTTCACAAAAATGAGTTCATTAAGCCCTCTTCTAGCGATCCCAATGCTCCAAATAGTAATTAAACATCTAAAATGATCTTTATTTGTACGTTTTCGGAGAGGAGTACCTTTTTCTCTGCTCACTTCTGGGCGACTGCTGCTGCTTCTCACCACAAGTTGTAGGTCTATTGTTGCAAAGCGCAGCATTCCAGCTTTGTGAATATTCATATTGAATTCTCGATGACATGAATCCAAACCAGTGAAATATGATTTTCAAACCCATGCTGATGAAAAAAACGATTGCGCTGACTGACATTTGCAAAGCGTGTCAGTAAGAAGTGCTTTTCCAAGAACGTGCAATCTCCCTATAACGTAGCTACATTATTGAGAAATATGTCTTGGCGAGATTCACACAAAGATAACCTGTTATTTCTGACATGACGCTTAGTTAATGGTTGGGGAAAAATCTGATGTGTAACATTATATTAGATCCATGAATTACAGTAGATCCTACTATAGATCCGTCTCAATGTTAATCAAACATTAAAAGAAAAATCACTCGCTGCTCTTGATTAAACTACTGTTTATTTGCATCTTTGTTCTTATTTTTAAGAACAAAGATCAAATAAAAAATAGCTATATTGTGATAAATAATAGAGTAATTATTATTAAGAAAAGAATAGGAGGAAAATATGCAATGTTGCTTGGTGATTTTGCTTTGGAATCTTCAGAAAACTATAACTCGGTTTTTCCTCAGAATAACTCTGCCGACTCTATCGCCTTCAAACGGCTGTAGCTCAGTCATTTTTTGGCCCATTCCAACAAATCATATATCATTTTGAAGGTATTTTAATAGAGAATGTGAAAATAAAAAACCTCATTTTTGAAAATTTGCTCATTCCGACTCATTTTGCTAGCATGGATCACAAATACACACACATACAGTATTTTGAAAATACTTACATGTATATATTTATATTCATATAATTTATATTGTTATTAAATATATACATGCATGTGTATTTATATATACATAATAAATATACACAGTATACACACATATGTAAAGAAAAACTTTTATTTTGGATGTGAGTAATCACGATTAATCATTTGATTTGACAATCATTTATAATATGCGGATTTGGTGCTCTAGAAACATTTTTTGTTATTAATAGTTATCTTTAAAATGTAACCGGTTTTTGGTTAATAAATTTTATATACTGCTGCTACTACTATCTTTAGATTATTAGTATTATTTATTAGTACATGTTATAGTACATTTAAACTCATATTTGGAAAAATCACGATGTGTCTTTAAACTTTACAGAGTGACTGGGTCGTTTTGTATGTTGCTACAAATGACAAAATGATGTGACTTTTTGACAATGGTTTTAGTTTTACTTGCATATTTGTGACAAACAGCACATATACAGAGCTAGGTAGTAACTGATTACATGCAATCTGAATTATAATCAGATTCCAAAAATCAAGTACTTATAATTAGAGTATAAAACATGCTCGTAATCAGATTACAATTACTTTTTATGAGTTACATGATTACATGTTCTACACGTTTCTATTTTAAAATTTTCTCTCTAAAATCCTTTACTGTGTCATACCATTTAGCTTTGACTATATTCACAATATAGAATGGTCATGTAAATATCATGTAATAAATCTGATGTTATAATGTAATAAATTTGATGTTGATGTAACATTTTATGATGTTGATGTTCTTTGATTTGTAATATCAATATGGTATATTTAATGGTAAGTTTAAATCAAGTTAGATAAAGTAATTTAAAAAGTAGTCAGTATACGTTACCTAAAATGAGTAACCCAAATTACGTTACTAACTACAGATTTCATTGTGTATATGTAATCAGTAATGAACTACAATTTGCAAGTAATCTACCCAGCTCTTAAAAACTCTTAAAACACTGCGCAATATGATTTCATGACTGGTAAAAACATTTCCATTTTCTCAGTCCACTCAGCTTTGGTAGTTGTGGCCATAGGTTCTTTTTTGGGCCTTGTGAACAGCTCAGAACCACTGTGATTGCTCACAGAGAAGTTGTTGCACAGTTGAAGCAGTATTTAGTATTCTGGGACGGCTGTGGAGTTCATTCAGAGTGTTATGGATTTCTCTCTGTTTCTCTCTCTTCCATTCTATCTTTTTCATGCTGCCGTATCTGATGTCACTGTTGGTCTCTGCCGGTCCCAGTTTAGCAGAGCTTTATCTGGGTCTTCCTTGTAGGCTGTCCTCACTTACACCAATCTGTCTGGCCAAACAGTCTGTCTGCTCATAAATTAAACATCCCTCTCTGTTACCTACCCAACATAGCGTTGGATGCTTCTCCAAAAGCCATTTGACTTCCATACGGGATGCTGAAAACAGCATAGGTCTAGTCTTTTTTGTTCTTATATTATATATACATACACATCAGGTGACATTTGTCATCTCATTTAGTTTAACTTCATGTACTAAACTAACTAATACAAAAACTGAAATAAAATGCAGTATATATAGACGTATATGTGAACAAATACTGCACATGCTGAACTGAGGAAGATACGACTAAAAGAAGTAAGTGAGGAAAAAGAGAAAGGGTGAAAAAAAGTTATCAAATCATAAAATTTTTATTCTCCCCACTTTAGAGGAATCCTTAATAATCACTTTATAGTCGCTGTAACAGCGTTGGACAGGGATGAGGGAGCAGAATTATGCTGGAGGGTGTTTTTTCATTTTTCCTTTTTGTTCACTCGCAACTTACTTGAAAGAGCTAAATCAAATCATGGATCCAGTGAAGGCAAACTAACTTCTAATCAGACGTTAGACAGAAATTCTATTAGCGGCCCCTCTAGATTAGCTCATCATGTGTGAGATACTGTAGCATCGCAGCTGATTCTCCAAAGGATCTTATGTATCATGCATCCTGAGTGTGCTGTTGTAAATGGGTTAACATGGACCCTCTAGGGCGCTTCATTCAAAACCCAAGTCTAGCACTATGGATCTGTTTGAGCTTTTCTGAAATGCGCTCAGCGATGGATGCACTCATTTTCAGCCGGATCAGGCCAGCCAGGTGCGTGGGAGCAAAAGGTCTGGGCTTCATCGTGCAGAAGAGACTTATTAATAGGTAATGAAAAATAAAAATGGGCTATTATACTAATCCTGTTGTCCGAAAACAGTGTTGGAAAAAGGCTCTGCTAAATGAGTTCTGTGTCATTGGCATCTGCCTGGGGGCCAATATGTACACTACCAGTCAAAAAAGGTTTTGAACAGTAAGATTTTTAATGTTTTTTAAAGAAGTCTCTTCTGCTCACCAAGCCTGCATTTATTTGATCCAAAGTACAGCAAAAACAGTACAATTTTGAAATAGTTTTACTATTTAAAATAACTGTTTTCTATTTGAATATATTTTAAAATGTAATTTATTCCTGTGATTTCAAAGCTGAATTTTTAGAATCATTACTCCAGTCTTCAGTGTCACATGATCAAATCATTCTAATATGCTGATTTGCTGCTCAAAAAACATTATTATTAATTATTATTAACATTATTAAAAAATATTATTATTATTATTATTATTATGTTGAAAACAGCTGAGAATAATTTTTTAAAGTTGCTTTGATTAATAGAAAGTTCAGAAGTTCAGAACAGCATTTATCTGAAACAGAAATTATAGATGTCTTTATCATCACTTTTGATCAATTTAAAGCATCCTGCTAAATAAAAGTATTAATTTCTATGATTTCAATAAATAAATAAATAAATAAGTTATACTGACTAAAAGTTTTGAATGGTATAGTGTATAATGTTACAAAAGCTTTTTATTTCAGATAAATGCTGATCTTTGGATCTTTCTATTCATCAAAGATTCCTGAAAAAAAAATGTACTCAACTGTTTTAAATACTGATAATAATAATAATAATAATAATAATAAATGTTTCTTGAACAGCAAATCAGCATGTTAGAATGATTTCTGAGGGATCATGTGACACTGAAGACTGGAGTAATGATGCTGAAAATTTAACTTTGATCACAGGAATAAATTACATTTTAAAATATATTCAAATAGAAAACAGTTATTTTAAATAGTAAAAATATTTCAAAATTTTTACTGTTTTTGCTGTACTTTGGATTAAATAAATGCAGGCTTGGTGAGCAGAAGAGACGTCTTTAAAAAACAGTAAAAATCTTACTGTTCAAAAACGTTTTTGACTGGTAGTGTATATTGTTTTGTTTTTTCAAGAATTAAAGGGACAGTTCACACCAAAAATAAAAAGTATCTCATCATTTACTCACCCTCAGGTTGTTCCAAACTTTTATGAGTTTCTTCTGCTCAACATAAAAGATTATATTATGACTGCCGTAGTATTTTTTTCTGTACTATGGAAGTCAATGGCTACCGATAGCTGTTAGCTTACCCACATTCAAAATATCTTCTTTTATGTTCAGCAGAAGAAAGAAACTCATACAGGTTTGAAACAACTTGAGGGAGAGTAAATGATGACAGAATTGTCATTTTTGGGTGAACTACTGTATCCCTTTAAGTCAGTGGTCTCAAACTCAGTTCCTGGAGGGCCACAGCTCTGCAGCCAGAGCTCTCCAACCAGCTCCAAATCACACCTGCTTGGAAGTTTCTAGTAATCCTGAAGACTTGATTAGCTGGATCAGGTGTGTTTGATTAAGGTTGGAGCTAAACTGTGCAGAGCTGTGGCCCTCCAGGAATTGAGTTTGAGACCAATGCTTTAAGTGGAACACAAAAGAAGATAGAGTCATACATGTTTGGGAGAGTTCATTTATGGGCGAACTAGTCCTTTAAGTGTGCTGTCCTGGAAGGCAGGTTGCTCTGAGACCTATGAAGCTCTACCTAATATCAGTTTGGAAAGGGTCTCGGCAGACTCCTCCAGAGATTAGGTGTTTAATTTAAGCTTGGAAGCTGAGTTCTAAATTTCCCCCTTCATGCACATTCTCATCCCACTGCATCTTAAGTAACACGAAAGGCTCTTAATTTAGCAAGATTTTCTTTTGCTCTGAAATCTGGAAGAGGTTCAGTTGAGAGCCCACGGCTTACTTTACTGTATGCTGAGATAACCTTGCTGAAATAATTAATACACTTTTTAATCATGTACTTATTATGAAGTGTCTAATCATATCTCATTTTTTTCTCTTCATGAAGCGCCTAATCATATCTAATTTTAAAACGTCTGCAGAACTATCTGAACTACTGCAGGGTCATTCTGTGAAGTGGTTGCCTTTTCCTAAAAGTACTTTTCAAGATTGTCAGACAGATAATGTGTTTAAATGTTAATAAGTTGCATGGTGCCACCTCAAGCTAAATTAATACATTTTAATATGTTTAGATGTATTAAATGTATCATTTTCTGAAGTTAACAGGGTTGACAAGTATAAGGTCATACTTATACTTAAAGGAACACTCCACTTTTTTTGGAAATAGGCTCATTTTACAACTCCCCTAGAGTTAAACAGATGAGTTTTACCGTTTTTGAATCCATTCAGCCGATCTCCGGGTCTGGCGGTAGCACTTTTAGCTTAGCTTAGCATAGATCATTGAATCAGATTATAGAACATTAGCATCGCGATCAAAAATGACCAAAGAGTTACAATATTTTCCTATTTAAAGCTTGACTCTCCTGTAGTTACATCGTGTACTAAGACCAGCGGAAAATGAAAAGTTGCGATTTTCTAGGCTGATATGGCTAGGAACTATACTCTCATTCCGGCGTAATAATCAAGGAAATTTGCTGTTCGCAAATTCGCAATGATATGACGCAGCCTCTGAAAGTAGTCCCCAGCTCAGTAGCCTATGATATAGCTGGGGACTACTTTCAGAGGCTGCGTCATATCATTGCGCCTGCTGCACCCATGGTACGGCAGCAAATTTCCTTGATTATTACGCCGGAATGAGAGTATAGTTCCTAGCCATATCAGCCTAGAAAATCGCAACTTTTCATTTTCCGCTGGTCTTAGTACACGATGTAACTACAGGAGAGTCAAGCTTTAAATAGGAAAAATATTGTAACTCTTTGGTCATTTTTGATCGCGATGCTAATGGTCTAATCTGATTCAATGATCTATGCTAAGCTAAGCTAAAAGTGCTACCGCCAGACCCAGAGATCGGCTGAATGGATTCAAAAACGGTAAAACTCATCTGTTTCACTCTACGGGAGTTGTAAAATGAGCCTATTTCCAAAAAAAGTGGAGTGTTCCTTTAAGGTTCTATATACAGTCAAACCAACATTTATTCAGACACCTTCAACATTTCTCACATTCTCACAGTTTATTCACTACAGTTTAGGAAATGGTAATAAAATATGACAAGAACTCAGAGTTAAACTGAGTCAAAACAAATTCATCTTGATAAGCACAAATGAATTACAGTGAAAACAAAATTTATTCAGACACCTTCAAAATTTCTCACATTATCTACATTTATTTTCTGTGGTTTAGAAAATGGTAATAAAACATGATAAGAACTCAAGAGTTAAACTTTGTGAGAACAAATTCATCTTGATAATGTCAGATAAATTTGATAGAAAGCTATGTAACAAAACATGGTCAGGTCAAAGTGTTAAATAAAATTTTAGGTCCCAAATTTTTATCAGTTTTACTGTATGAAGAATTTTTGGGTATAATATGTCAAAGTTTACTTTATTTTGCTATCCTCACTTACATAAATGAACTATAGTGTCCTGCACCGACTAGTAAAAAAACCCCAAAAAATTATGTCTGGTGTCTGAATAATTTTTGGTCAGAGGTAACAGTAAAGACTAAAGTCTTGTACACTGTCACACAAATTTCAATGTCAAATACATGCTGATCTCTTGAACTTTATTTTCATCAAAGAAAAAAATGTATAAGTTTCTACAAAAATATTAAGAGCACAACTGTTTTTAACATTGATAATAATAAGAAATGTTTCTTGAGCAGCAAATCTTCATATTAGACTGATTTCTGAAGAATCATGTGACACTGAAGACTGGAGAAATGGCTGCTGAAAATTCAGCTTCGCAATTACAGGAATAAACTATGGAAAAACGATTTTAAATTGTATTCATTTTTTCGCAAAATTATCGTTTTTACCGATACATGCAGCCTAGATGAGCATAAGCGATAAAAACACTGGAAAAAAGTCTTACTTTTGTATTGCTTTCAGCTTAGTGAAACTGCAAGGTGCTTATTAGAAAGAGAGAATTTCATTTTAATATTTCTACAGAAATTAGCATTTTTCAGTTATCATTATACAAAAGTACTGCTAATAAAGTTGATAATTAGGAAAAAAATATTAAACTTGACGAGCTCATTTCTTAAAAAATGCTGCTATTATTATGAGAATTTTTTATTTATGGAATAGTTCATTACCTGAAGTCTTTTTAATAATACAGTATCACTTACATAATAGATTGAATAAAGACAAAAAGCTTTTATTTTCATATCTTTTTCATTTAAAACTCTATTTGTTTACACAGAAAGATGCTATAAATACGACTGGAGAAACAACAGAAGAAAAAGAAAAAAGCAATAATAGTTACTGTGTTTTGGCATAAGCTATTCATTGTGGAAATCGCTGTATAACTTGTCAATTCGAAGCACAAATGCCACGTGTTTTGTAGAATCACACATCAGAGAGGCTAACAATACAGAAATAATTCCCTCTGTATTCATATAGACAACCTGTTTGTTTGAGTATTAAATGGATAGATGGGGAGTCATAACGAAGCATATGTTTAGCCTAAAAACAGCCTCCAGCATCACCTGCCCTGTTAGCGTACCATGGCATTTTTTTCCTGTTTTTTTTATCTTTTTTCCTTATTCAGCTGCCATTAGTGCTGTTTTACACTGCGCTGTCTGTGTTGCTTGTCTGCCGGAGCACCTGTTCTGAGAGTGTTGTGATTTTTCTCATTAGGACGAGAGCAATAAGCCGCTGTCTACATTAAGCCTTATCAGAGCTCATTTAAATAAACAGCCCGTGTCCTTGACTGAAGCTGGGCCAGGACTGCTGCCGGTAATTATCCCGGTCCACGCCGCGCCACCTTTGTCTCCCCTCTGGCCCGGGTCACGTGGCTTCCCTTCCTTCATTAATTTATCTCCTCTGCCAGCCAACTTGATCAAATCCAGATTTTATGGTGATTGCGGCACTTAAAAAGCCATTTTTCAGCTGTCTTCCCTCATACCAGCTGTGAACGCAATCATTACTGATAGAAATACCTTGAGATGAAAAAGAAATAATGGTGAAGAAAGACAGAGAGGAGCTAATGAGGCATGCCAATGTTTCTTTTACTCCTCACAATGGCTCATTTGCATAATCACAATATCTGTTTTATTACTCAAACTGCAGGGCCGAGTGGCTTCTTTCTTTCTTTCGATCTTTCTTTCTTTCTTTCTTTCTTTGACGTTCTTCCTTCATCCTCTCTTCTTTCCTTCTTTACTGCCCTACTGTTTTCCTCTTCTTTTATTTTCCAGCCTTCCTTTATTTCCTCATTTTTCTGTCCTTTTCTCACTTCCTTACTCATTCATTTTTTATTTCCTTCATTCCTATTATTTTTTCCTTTGTTTTTCTTTTCATTTTCATTCACTTCTTTTCTTATCTTTCCTTCCTCCTTCCCTTTTAGTTTCATTCTCTTCCTTCCTTTCGTTTCTTCCTTCATTCTCCATACTTTCCTTTTTTACTCCCCTCCTAATTTCCTCTCCTTTTCATTTCCATCCTTTCTTTCTTTGACGTTTTTCCTTCATCCCCTCTTCTTTCCTTCTTTACCTCCCTGCTGTTTTCCTCTTCTTTTAGTTTCGATCCGTCCTTTATTCTTTCATTTTTCTGTCCTTTTCTCACTTCCTTACTCATTCATTTTTATATTTCCATCATTCCTATTATTTTTTTTCCATTGTTTTTCCTTTCATTTTCAGTCACTTCTTTTCTTATCTTTCCTTCCTCCTTCCCTTTTAGTTTCATTCTCTTCCTTCCTTTCGGTCTTCCTTCATTCTCCATTCTTTCCTTCTTTACTTCCCTCCTAATTTCCTCTCCTTTTCATTTTCATCCTTCCTTTTGATTTTCTGTTCTTTATTTACTTCTTTCATTCCTGTATTTCATTAATTCCTTTTTTCATTTCCTTTCATTTGGATTCACTTCCTTTCTCTTTCTTCCTTCATCTTTCTCTTACCCTGTATTTTCCCTCTGCCCGTTCTTCTATCTTTCCTTGTTTACTCGCTCTTGTTTTCTTCCTTTTATTTTCCATCCTTCTTTACTTATTCATTTCTTCTTCTTTTATTTCCTTCTTTTAATTTTTAATTTCTTTAATTTCTTCCATCCTCCTTCTTTTCATTTTCTACCTTCCTTTCTCTTTTCCTTTCACTTGCATTTAACTTTGTTTGCACTTGCATCTCCTTTCTGTTCTTTCATTCTTTTAATCCTTCTTTTCTTTTTCCTTTCATTTTCTTCATTTTCTTTCTTCCTTCTGACCATTCTTCCTTCATTATCCCCTCTTTCTTTAATTACTTCCCTCTGGTTTTCCTCTCATTTTCTTCCTTCCTTAATTTCTCCTGCTTTTATTTTTGTTTCTTTAATTTCTTCTCTTGTTATATTCATATAGTGATAGTTGTTTAGTATGATAAGATGAATAATTTGTAAGTAGTCCAGCAGCAACGAAACATCCCGTCCTGATAAGCTTTAATTGAGAAAGACAAGCGTTACATTCATGCAAACCTTTTGGGGAATGCTGGCTCAAGGATAAATATGTTTCCATATTCATTTATGCTAATTTATGCACTTTATGTAAGACACACAAAGTTAAAAAATACCAGTAAACAATGACTGGATATACTTTTTCACTTCTGTGCACATGGATCTAAAAGCATTACCTTGGGTAACCCCAAAATTAACAGTGCTCAATATGCAAGACTACCATGCTGCTTACTTTGCACTATATACTATGATACAGTATGCAGCAGCATGATAAACATTGTATGGATTCATAGACAGCGAATTTGATTAGTGCATGAAATATATGCAAAAATAGCGTGTCATATGGCACTACGTTTATTGCTTGAAATTAAATTAGTAACACACATTAATCCAAAATAACCATTTTTATCTTTGTATGCCTGTGATGTTGCAGCACTTTCACTGTATGCCAGAAGAGACCAGAACAGCACAGCAGTTCTAGTCTGGTGTGTATCTGTGTGATGAAATAGCAGCTACGTCGTTATCTGACTCACTATACAAATGTTGCGGCAAGTGTGAAGACAGCTGTTAAAAAACAAAAAAAACAACATAAATAAACATTAAATAGTTCACCTGCGCTGCCATATGTCTGGAGTGTGTTTGTTAAAGGTCTACCTGTATTTAGTGTCAGTATCTGTCTGGAGCAGGACAGATATCTACGTAGCATGAAGCTGAAGTGTTCCTTTAATGTGACAAGCCAGGTTGGCTGTGATTTTCTGTGCACAAAGTTGCTGCGTACAAAGAGCTGGAGGCAACGCAAACATCTGCAGGCACTGGCTTGTTTACAGTAGGGATTAATGGACTGGGTTGGAACTAGAAGCTGCATGGAAGAGTCCCAGTGGGCCATTATAGCTTGACTGTTCCTGTCACACATCTGCCTAACTTTACCTGAGACGAGAGAGTGTGGATACAGATGTAGGCAAGTGAAACCGCTTCAAGCACATGTCAAGGGATGAAGTACTGGATGACTTTAAGTTTTATGGCAGTGGAGGTTGAAGGTTTTCATTTAAACTTACTGAACAAATAAACTTTCCATTGATTTATGGTTTGTTAGGATAGGACAATATTTGGCCGGGATACAACTATTTGAAAATCTGGAATCTGAGGGTGCAAAAAAATCAAAATACTGAGAAAATTTGTCCAAATGAAGTCCTTAGCAATGCATATTACTAATCAAAAATTAAGTTTTGATATATTTACGGTAGGAAATTTACAAAATATCTTCATGGAACATGATCTTTACTTAATATCTTAATGATTTTTGGCATAAAAGAAAAATCGATAATTTTGACTCATGCAATGTATTTTTAGCTATTGCTACAAATATACCCGTGCGACTTAAGACTGGTTTTGTGGTCCAGGGTCACATATATATATACATATATATACACTTGCTCACCAATGGATCCTCTGCAGTGAATGGGTGCCGTCAGAATGAGAGTCTAAACAGCTGAGAAAAACATCACAGTATTCCACACATTTGTAAAAAACAAATTCATAAACGGTTACTTCTGGCTAAAATATGAGTTCTCTTTCTATAATATTGCTTTCAGGAGAGAAATATGCAAAGATCAAGCAAAGTTTACAAGTGAAAACAGCCCAAAACAGTTCTAAACAAATAAGTTGGTGGATTTTGATGTGAGAAGACAACAGATGATGAACTTGGTAGGAGGCATTGTTATATATAGAGGACTCTCTCTCTCTCTCTCTCTCTCTCTCTCTCTATATATATATAGGAAGTGACGATTTAAAGTTAAAACATCGTAATGATGGATTTGTTTCTTACAAACATGCAGTTTTTTTGCTTCACAAGATGTTAATTGATGGACTGGAGTCGTGTGGATTACTTGTGGATTATTGTGATATTTTTATCAGCTGTTTGGACTCTCATTTTGACGGCACCCATCCATCCATTGTTGAGCAAGTCAAGCTAAATGCTACATTTCTCCAAATCTGTCCTGAAGAAGAAACTCCTCTACATCTTGGATGGCCTGAAAATAAATTTTCATTTTTGGGTGAACTTTTCCTATAATGTGCTATAACACTTGTTTCTGCCATTGTTTGCTTTTTGGAAGTGCACACAAACATTCAAATCCTGCAGAAGCTCCTGGCTGGAACATTACAAATAACATCCTTCATTCAAATGACCATCATTCGCCTGAGTCTTTTCCCTCAGTGCTCTCTGGTCTGCTTGACTAGAGATCTAGACTTAGGAATCCATCCTGACAGTCTTACCTCTCCATAACCCTATAGAGGGGCCTGCAACCTGTCTCTTCTCCTCTCATACATGTCACACATCTGTAGAGGTGCAGTGACCCAGATTATAAGACCACATTCCCTGTCAGTCGCCCCTTTACCCTCGTGTGCCTGATGGCCTATGTTGTTCTGCTGGTGGTAGACGGACACTACTCTCTGGAGGACAGGACATGTGTGCTAGTTGTCACCATCTTGTAACCTCCTGGAACACTGTACTGGTCTCATAATAAAGGAATGATTTATTTAACTTCAGGAAGTCAGGTTTTGTCAAACATTTATGCACTCTTTGGGGGAATAGAACATTTTATGGCCATATGAAAATGGTCTAGCTGTTACCGCACATGCTTTTAGTGTTTTATGTTTGGACTTTGGAAACACCAGTTAAATTCTGGCCGTTTTTTTTTTTTTTTTGGCCAGTCAAGTGTTGTATGTTGTGTAATCTGTGATTTTTATAGACTATTTGTATTTTGTTTTATCTGTCTTATTTTAATTTCCCTAATAATATAATCATCATTCAGATGCCTTTACATTTGTAAAATTTAATGTAATAAATGCGAAATTCATATAGTTTTAAATATTAGTAAATACAAAATTTTATTAATTGCATGTTTAGAAATTTAGGGCCAGTTTTAGTAAACAGGGCAAATTAGCGCGAGAGCGCAATTCAAGAACAGCGCTGATGGGCGTGGAAATTTCTGTGGGTGATTTACTAACAACACACAAATTAAAGAACACAGACGCAACATCTCATTTACATATCGACTAACGCAATATACCAAGCACAGCGCAAATTAGCGTAGTCGCAAATAAAGAATAAAGGAATAAAGAAGCCACAGTACGTTGAAAAGAACCGGAGGTCATAAAATGAAGGGTTGCAAAAAGTTTTGATAGACCTAGTATTGCGTGACTCCTAGTCGAGGGTTCCAAGTCGTCTTTTATTTCCTGAAGTAAATTAAAAATAACATGGCATGTCAAATGATGTGTTCAGATAATGTGTTCTTTTGGCATTCTAAATAAATTAAGACGTTAAACATTAAACATATAAAACATTAAAAAGTAGTATAACTTGAAGCAATCTTCAAATATAAACTCGTTATAATAAATTTAGCTGTGTCTTCAGTATATTGTGTTACATATAGTGCGTTTAGTAATATAGTGATTATTCTGTCTCTTTTAATATCCGCTTTTTCTGTTTGAGTGAGAGCTGTGTAAAACTTTCTCATTGTGTTCATGTCTGTGGGCAGAATGTAATGTACCACCTTTATAAATATTGAAACTCCCACCAAATATTATATCTCTGTCTTCTCTGAAAGAACTTTTAACAAGCCTGTAATATTTGCTCTGGCTTGTTTCCATAGTGGTGAGGCATTAGTATAGTTCAGGCGTGAGGATGAAACAATGGGAGAGAGGGCGAGAGAACTCAATATGACTTTACAAAGAGAAAAAGAGAAGTTCATTAGGACCACTTCTTTTGCAACTCCCACAAAATTAATCACACGCACAACGACCTAACAGAATGTCTGTCATATTAATTACTGCCCCGAGGGCTAAAGAGAGTGAGAGTATCAGAGAAATGAGAATGTGGCCAGCAGGCTTGATCAGGTAGCAGATGCTTGGAGACCCTTCGGAGCCGAAGGACATGAAAAGACCCTCTCTCTCATTTTCGTCCTTGTGTTGGCCCAATTCTTAAAGCTTTGTTCATTTTTCAGTGCCCCTTTCAAACGTTTACAAATTGTCTTCTGGAAGCTGTCCACTCTGAAGCCTTTAATGATGACTGACAGGCTGCGCTCACTTAATTTTTCTGTTCCATTAGATATAAATGAGACTAGAGGAGATAAAATAGCTACCTGATCTCATGACGAAAGCGTACCTGTGGGAACTTTTTCGCAAGACACAAAATATGTACCAATAAGTACATATCACTGCAGTTTCCAACAAGTATATATCGCTGCAGCCCAGAGACCTCCAAGTGGGAGGAACTTACCTCCAAGTGGGAGGGACTTATGCCGCAAGTAGGTTGGGCAGCTCCAAGTGGGAGGGTAGGTTTAGGGTTGGGTTTGGTGTAGGGCATATTAACAAAGCCCAACCCATTTGGAGCTGACCCGCCCATTTGGAGCTGGCTCCGAACCTCCGTTTATACGTTTATCTCGTTTTCAACAGAAATGAACACTAGAGGCAGTAAAACAGCGAGCACTTGTAATCGTTTTCATACACAGTTATGATTACAGCTCCATGTGTTTCGCTTTCCGGATGTAATGAGCTTGTTCGGTAGCTCAGCTGGCACGGAATTAGACTTAGGATGCAGAATCCTTGGGTACGAATCCTGTGAAAAACATGACTCACAATGAAAGATGAGAGATCTAAAAACAAGCTAAAACGGCATGCTTGTGTTTGGGTTTTTACGTCACATTCGCTTTTGGTAGGTTTAGTTGTAATATGTTATTTTAAAACGTCACGGAGCATTAGAATTATAGCTCCACTCAATGGACATTTCAAGTCAGAACTGCAGTAACGTACAAAACCAACATCGCATAAAATGTACCATATGTACTGTATGTTCATCTGTTCAGGGGAAAAAAACTACCACTCTTTTAGTGCCACTCAGTGGACATTTCACATCAAATATGTCACGAAACGTACATTGTGCTACGTATTTTGCGTCTTGCAAAAAAATTCCCACAGGTACGTTTTCGCCATGAGATCAGGTTGTAAAATAGCCTATTTTATTTTATTTTATTTTTTTGCAGTGGGAAGTTAATATTAAGTACTACATATTAGATACAGTATTGCAAGTTCATGTCAAAACTGAATCAACATTCAGCCACACAGCAGTCGTGTTTCATTCCTGAGCAAATTAACACTTTTGGATGAATTGATTCAGTTTAGTCTATGATTTAATCATTCACTTCTTGGTAACACTTTATTTTAAGGTGTCATTCATTGTTACACATTACATGTTCTTACTATTATAATAACAATAAATTATGCATATGAAGATACTGACACAAACTTTGGAGATTGCTGAAAATAATAATACTTAAATTTCAATGTGTCAGATATTCGTTTAATAACCAGTCTGTGATTCAGTTCAGTAAAGTATTTGGCTAATTTAAACAAATCTTTCTGAACTATTCAATACATATTCAGGAATTGGGCTACATTGGTTGCACTGTATGAATTTGATTGACTAAAATGAACCAGACGAACCAGATTAGTGGACATTCACACAGAAAGCATTTTAACATTCCTACATTTCTATTGATTTTCTGATGTAGATGTGCTATGGGCATATTTGACTGTTGCAACACAGCGTTTTAAAAAAGCAGCAATCAAATTTAAAGTTCAACTTAAAAAAAGTATTTCTAGACCTTGCATTTCATTTTGCATTCTACCATGAACCTCACATTTTTAAATGTTAAAACGCATTCTGTGGGAGTGGCCCCTCATTTAAGTTGCTTAATTGCTTCTGAATTGGACAGTGGTCACATTGCAGGTTGTTGTTGCAGGAGGTCAATGAGGAAAATGCAACAGAAAGATGATTCTTGCCTTTATTTCAGGATAAACAGTTTTTTTTATTGAATCACATTCAATACACACAGATTTTCAGGTAAAATATGACTTCTTTTACTGTGGTGTTGAAGATTCAGCAGTGCAGGAAACATACACAATCCATCCGTGCCACTGGTGTCATGGATTTTAAGCATGTATGTATGTTTAAATTAACCTTTGACTGAAGACCTTTGGCATTTTTCTTTTTCTGCATCATGCCGCAAACTCACATTCCTCTCAGGAGTTGGGGATGATCGATTGGTCACTGGTGTTGGACGGGAGGGGTACGGTGGTGCGTGTGCATCTGTCACTCTGAGTCATCCCAGCCTGCCCACATGGGATTCACACACATAAACACACACGCACTCACTGCTCAACGCAGCCCTTCGCCTACTCAAACTTCATAGCATCAGAGCCCTCTCCGCAGGGCTGCTGACGGAGAGTGTAATTTATCACTGTGCTTAAAGTTGTCTCTGTTTGCATGAGATTCTCGCCATATTTTCACCATGTAAAGCTGGAGCCCATACTGCAGAATGCTGCACATTATTTACAGTAGCTGTGTTTGACTCTGCAGTAAGTTATCGTGGCATAAATAATACTATTTGTTTTTTTTCTTTTTCTCGATATTTATGCATTTACTCCGAAATGGTTTTTCGCCATCATTTGTTACTAATTACATTTTAAAATATTAAATGCCATGAATGAAATTACAGTAAAAAATTTATTAAAATAATGAAGTTATTGTTTCTACACAGTTTTTCAGTAGGTATTTCAGATTTTTTTTTCAAATATGCACATATAGGATGCAGAATTAATGTTTTATGAATTCACTTTTTTAAAATTATTTATTTTTGGCATTTTTGCCTTTATTAGTCAAGTTCAAGTTCAAGTCAAGTTGAGCTTTATTGTCATTCCGCTGCATGTGGGGACATACAGTGGAACGAAATGTCGTGCGTCTCAGGACCACGGTGCTACATAAATACAGACATACAACAATGAAGTAAAACACTATAAACTTATACACAACTAACCTACTAACAGATTTTAACTATAAGTATACTATATATAAATGTTTACCCTATACAAACTAAAGATAAAAATATAAGAAATAAAAATAGGAAATACAAACTA